>JAOWAR010230378.1:0-14223 GCA_028571005.1 Clathrina lutea | reverse complement strand
ACGGTGTTATCAGCTTGACGATGCCTTACTTGGCACTTCCTACAACGGCAGGTAATAATTCCTTCAGTCTGGCATTCACCTGATTCATGGGCTTCACACTCAGATAATGGTAGCTCCTTTGTTGCCTGAATTCGCCCGGGTAGGTGGTGGGCGGTCGTCTCCCACGCAAGCGTGCAAGCCACGGGGTGCCCGGGTGATGGCTCAATTTTCAATGAGCAATGATAAGGAGAGAGTGAGTGCACATGTGACACTGTCAGAAAGATAACACGAGGAATTTGAGCCCGGCTACACTCAAGGCGAAATCATGCTCGTTTGGAGGCGGTTGAAGAGTTAGCTCTAGCTGTAAATCTGAGGAGAAGTGCGATTGACGTTTGAGAAACTGACCTGCTCATTGGCGTTGACCGCGCCTAGGCCTGGGGCGTAGCCGATGGATCTACGTGTAACTGAGATCATCATGCTGATTCATGAGAGTCGCTTTCGAGTGGTCACGGACTAGCGTTTGATCGAGTGTCAAGTGTGCGTGGGAAAACGAGTTAATGATCTTGAAAGATGTCTCTGTTGTCAGCCAGCGATATCTTTCAACTCGTTCCATTGTCACGAATATCTTTCAAAGGTGGGATTCCAGTGCCCAGAAACCATGACATCAGATGGTAATGATTTCATTGAGCGGCAGCTAGTCCGCATGCCCGCTCCCGCCTCACCCTTCCTTCATCTCCCTTTTGCGGGCGAGACGAGAAAAAAAAGTCAAGGGCTTGAGCTGCTTGGCGGTTGGGCAATGCTATTCACAAGCCCAGGCGGAGGCAGGCGTGATGCTACAGCATTCAAAATCTAGTTACCTCCCAACATTCCAAGCTTTCTTGCTCACCCTCCCTCTCGTAACACTGACTGAGGCAGGTGTGTGCCTCGAGGCTTGTGAGAGTTAGGGATAGTGACTCATCGTCTGTGGATGGGGCAGCAGCAAGACGAGCTGGCCAGTTGTCCACGGCCCAACGTAACCTTGTCGTAGACTTCTATGGTCGCGCTGACAGCGCGGCTCCTGTGTCAAGCAGCGTCGGCATGCGCATGCAACGGTCTCACGGGTGATCATGTGCCAAGCAGCCAAGCAACCTTGTGGCCGTGGTTGCACCGCAGAGCCACGAGGCGCCAAGCTGCCCGCCGTAGCTAGCGCTCGGCGATGACATAATTATTGGAACTGTACGTTAACTAAAGGTCAGCAGGTTACTACATGATCCGACGGGGTATTTGACCAAAAAGGGAGCGAAGAAAAAAACTTTGCTGAGCTTACGTGTGCGCTTCGACGGAACCATTTGGAATTCATTGCGGCCAGGTTTGGGAGGGTAGATTTTGGAACGAGAAGACCGCTGTTCTCCCTTTCTTTATTTCCCAGATAAGTCCGGGTCTGGCCCACCTGAGGTCACGAAGGCAGTGACCATCTGCGCCGGGCGCCATCTGCAGAAAAGAAAGGAAAGAATGTCGTTGCGGCACGATTGCGTGGGCTGCGTTGCATAAAACCGTGCCTCCTTCGCTTTGCCGCACGACAATGTCACCACCAGGTCGCAGATCTATGCATAGCTGGAAGAGCTGTCGACTGCCTTTACGGAACTAAGAGAGTGAACGGGGCGGCTGCTCGCTTTTTTGGCGGTTGGCTAAATGACAACGGTGCGAACATGCAATCGTCATGGCCACCATGTAGACTACACTATATGACTCGCCTACCGACTGATTGATCTGCCAACTTGGATGTTGCATTTACGTTGCGACTATTCATGCCCTCGATATAGCGACCACAGTCGATTGTAACTAGCTTGAATTCAGTGGCAACTGAGTCAGAAACGATGCTCTGTCGTTCCCCTAGAATGAATGCTTCAACAAATGATGAACTGAAAGGGCAGTAATGTATCGCCTCTATGATCAAACGATCAGGTTTATGAATAGCCGGTGAGTCCATGCCAATTGATCGATCGACGTGTGGGAAACCTCTGCCTGGCATCCTGTCAACAAAAAACCAGGCTGCCCGACATTCACAGAGGAAGTGAATGGAAATCGTAATTGTCTGGTTAAATAGGAGCCAGGCAGATGAAAAAAAGAGCTTTACCAAAACCGACTCACTGATGGATTGAGCACCTGCCAAGAATGCGGGGTGATTCTCCCCAGCCAACATGAATCAATGTGGTCGACGAAAGTTTTTGGGAGAATTTTAAGAAACACGAAGTGCGTGCAGGAACATGGCTAATGATCATGGCGGGCCTGTCAACAATGTTTATATCTGGCTTTGATATCGAAGGTGAACATATGCATGCGCGTTGATGTACATGTACATGTACGTCAAATTTTGAAATTTACCTCTGCCTCGAGCTCAGGCAAATGGGCCGAGTTGTGACGCTTCCTCTTTCTGATGCCGTAGGAGTGGCCCGGGTTCAAGGGGTCTGTTTATCTTCTGGGAAGCCTATCGGCATAATATATAATCTCCTCCTAAGGGCAATGGTGTTTCCTTTTCCGTAACAGCTCCCTTGGGTGGTGCAATCAGTAACCGCCAGGCCATTGGCGCTGACCGTTTCCAGTCTTTCGGCCTGTCTTGACAGCTAGTTGATATGATGCGGATGATTTCACCCAGCAAATCCATACAAGAAAGAATGACAACCTCTTATTGAAGGTGCAGCTGCTCAGAGCTGTCAGCATCAGCTCAGCTAGGTTGCCAGCGGGACTGTGTTGCCCTGGTGGCTTTCCCGGTAGATTGTTCCAAAGATAAGCTCGGGAAGTTTCAGTGATTTCGTGCCAACTGTATTCGATTATAGCTGCCTGCTAATTCTGTTTAAAAAAAAAAAAAAAAAAGAGGTCTGTTGCCAGAGAAAAAAATCTCCCCAGAAATCGCCTCCACGTGTAAATACTGCTTCTAGATCTCAAACATATGAATGCGTAGAGCAACGACCTTCAGAGCTCGCCCTCATCGATCAATCAGGTGCAGGGACCGAAGCGCAGTCACTGATGCAGACTCTCGAATGAATGGAAAATGTATAGACGAAGATCAATGTCTAAACGTTTCGACGGCATGATCAACGGCTTCCGAATCGGTGAAGTCTTTGTCAATAAACTGACTCTCGGGCAGCAGAATGTTTTGCCTGAAGATCTTGACCTGTACAGCTGCTTTCAAGCGAGCCGGGGTGGAAAAAGAAGTCTGTCGTTCTCTCGGGGGAAGCGTGTGCAGCTGTCGTGTCAGGCGGTAAGTTTTTCCTATGTTGGCACTAGCGGCGGCGTGGGCACACGAGCCATGCACT
Organism: Clathrina lutea; assembly: GCA_028571005.1. NCBI lineage: Eukaryota > Metazoa > Porifera > Calcarea > Clathrinida > Clathrinidae > Clathrina > Clathrina lutea. Next base: position 10,948 of record JAOWAR010230378.1, on the reverse strand, counting down.
CGGAAGATTAATTTTTTGGTGTACTTCAAGCATTGTAAAAGTGAGTGAGCTGTGATTACGGAGCAGTGGCAGTCAAACACGGGCCGGCCGAGTGTTGGTGAGCTATAAGACCGCTTGTGTAGAGCATGTCAAAACAAGCCGTTTGGGCAAACCAAAACAAACAGTAAAGCGCTTGCGTGAAAAGAAGCCCAAAAGAGTGGATTGCGGAGACAAGGCGTTGACAATTGCACTTCTTTTACCCCATGAGAGGGCTCCTTACCGGCGAAGGGACAATACAAGTGCCACCCAGCGACGACCGAAATGCCTGAACTGAACTGACCGGTGCGAACCCGGCGATCGCGCTGCCTGTGGCACAATCGCGGTCTTGTTGCGGCGTCGGCCTGGACCAGCGCACGTGCACCGTGCCGGTGGCATGGTATAGTTAGTTACGGTTGGCCCCCACGCGGAGTTCATGATCACGCTCAGCGCGCGGGACAGTGCCAGTGGCCGTGGAGCTTGAACTTGGCACGACTGACTGCGATCATGCGAACGATCGCCAAGTTGAGTTCGTTCGTACTTTTGAGTTCGCACGTAGCGATGCAGGGCCGCCGGAACCCCGGAGCGTTGAGCTCCGCGCAATGAGCTTTGCTGCTCGCCCTCGACCTCGTCGATTCAATATGCATGAACAATGAGCAAGGGTACAGAGTGGCTGCACTTGCGTAAATCGTCTTGCCTTCAAGTTCTTTCCGGAGGGAGCGGCTAGAAGAGTTCAGAGAAAACTGTCCGCCCTGGCCTGGTATTGATGCCCGACCATGTTGGTACAAGGGTTTCGAACAGTGACGGTAGGCATGGAACAGCGCTCGCGGCATCCTCATGTACGTGTGGGGTTTTTTCAGTGATCATGGTGATTTTTGCGTTGCTATTGTGCTCATGCATTGAATCACGTTGTAAACGGCGCCGGCGTCTTCATACTCCAGTTTGCTCCAGTTTTGTTTGGCTTTGCGAGAAATTTGTTTTGTATTTTCGGACGGTGACAGAGCTACATACATACACATGTACGTCACATGCAGTGCGCCCTGGCCAGGCCCACTCTTGCATGTCGCGCCGCTGCTTTCAACCTCATGCACGCCACCGGAAGTTCCGCCGGTAGAAACTAGCGGAAAAATTCTGCATTACCCCACACGTCAGATCAGAGCGCAGTCCATAAGTCCACGCGGCTTCCGGAACAGTTCAGGATTGTCAAATGAAGCGTGCAGCGCTTGTACAAGCTGACACTGGCCGCGGCTGCTACAGCCCACCGTGACGACGCGAGTTGAAGAAGCTATGCCAAAAGCGGCGCTTGCAAGAAATGGAATGATTGCAAGAGTGGTAAAGAAATAACGATGTTTATAGTAACGAATTACCGAGAAAGCGTATAGTAAAAACATATCGAGAATGTTTATAGTAAAGAAATAGCGTGAATGTTTATCGTAACGAAATAGCGGGAATCCTCGTACAGTAACAGCAGGAATGCTCGTAAAGTAATAGCGGGAATGCTCGTATAGTAATAGCGAGAGGTTTTACATCTTTGTTACTTCACGAAGTCTTTCAATGTCACAACAGTCAGGAATGAATCGAATACTACAAGGATCAGTTCAGTTTCTTCCGAACTCCGCCTCTGAAGTCAGGCAAGAACATTGGCCGTGACAGCACAAAACTATTTCAACAGAAATGATTGGCGTTGTCACGGTACTTCGGTTTCGGTGGGTATACGTGAACCGGTTTTAACTACTTCTGGTGTTGATCTGAAATCCACGAGGGCATCCGTGCCTCGTCACTAATTAATTTTGGTCGACTGATCCTCGAGCCATGACAAGCACAGCGTTTAGCACAGGTGTCGACGGTTGTCATCTAGACCATGCGTGTGAAGATCGGTAGACGGCACGACTAAGCGTACGACGTGGCGACACCGACTATCACAACACTCCGCCGGCATGTTTATAGCTGCACGGCGTGCAGCTTAGCGGCATGCTAAATTTTGTTACGACTGAACACCGGAAGTCCTGCAGTGAACTGAACCCTGCCTGCATGAATGGACACAAATCGTAACGATTTTGGATACAGTAGATGCACCAATACGCCTTTCAAACGCTGTATGATTCGTCCCGTAACTTCAACAGCCTCTCAACGAGTCCCAATTCACCCTTCGCAGTCACCTGGCAGCTGATCAGTGTTCTGTTCGCATTCGAATTTCCAGGATTTCATGGCGTGTGGGGTTTGTATCATGCCGGGGAGTTGTTTGGTGCCTGAAGTGTGTGTGTGTTTTTTGGCGATAGTTTCAACATGTTCAAAAGGGAAACTTCCTCGAAGCGGACGCTGCTACGTAGGCTGGCTTTGATTTCACAAACTAGCTCTTCTCACTTTACAAAGCCGGTCTGTGCCTACTGGCAGGCCCACGCGCAGACAGGTACCCCAGCCGGTCGTGCATAGCTACATGTGCGTGGAGCTCGTAGAGCGTGGGCACACAAGCGCCAGAAAATATTATGGGGCGCTTTGGTAATGGGGTGTAATGGGGTACAAAGGATGCAAGCCTGCTCCCCGTCCCGTGGACTTTTTGATCATCGATTCGCCACATAACAATGATAACAATGACTCAGCAGATCAGTACCGTCGCTGTTGCAGCCCCAAGTGCACGATTAGCATGATTACGTGGGCCCGTAACTTGACTAAACTGCTAAAAGAAGGGCCGGAGATCGGAGAGGAAGTAACAATTAACATTATAATTCTGGTTGATTTTTTTTTAGACTGCTTGCCTGCAGGGCGGCTCTTTCGCCGAGGTCGATATCTGACCGGTCGGTGTGCAAATCTAAAAATGCAGTTTCTCAGTCCCCGCTCTGACATGGCTGGCACTGACTCGAAGCTTTGACACGTACACGTGATGAGCATGGTAGCGTGCACTGGTGTGTTGTTTTGCGCGCCGGCTGGCAGCACTGACCATGGCGCCCCGAATCGCATTGTGGCTAAGAAGGCAGACAGACATCAACTTGGCAATCAAACCTACAATGACCGACATTTGACCAAATGCCTGGCTCCTCAATTGCGGTTGAATCGTGGCCAAACGCCAGAGCCGCATTCGACGCAGCCCTCAGTTTTTGCACTGCTTTGACTATACCGACCTTCATCGTTTGAAATCACCAACTGAAGAATTTTGGCGAAAGTGCAAATGCAAAGGTAGGCTTGGAATTTTTGGGAGGAGCTTGGAATGTGTGTCGCCGGAGAATTTTCTTCTCAAAGCGGCAGAGAGAAAAGAGAGATCCTGTTATTGGCGTCACAATGGCGTGTGAAAGGTGAACTCTTGCGCCATCACCCTTCACCGGCCCGGGCCACCCCGTTTACGGATAAGCTGCCCACAATTAGATTTCCCTTATCACCGGTTTGCAAGTGCCACCTGACGAAATCTCCACCGCCACCTGCGTCGGTCCCACGAGTTGTCGGTACCAGTCATGACAATGAAACGAACGGCAACTAGCCTCATATCATATCATATGGTGATCATCACGAATTGCTTCACCCTGCTTCACGCCGCATCTCAAACCTGAGAAACACGCGCTATTGCTCAACCAGACCGATCGATAAATTCAGAAGCATGCGCACTGCTCTCGAGCCTGTGGCGAGATTGCTGCTTGACTTCCCTGGCAGTTCATGACTCATACTTCAGTCAGGGAAACGTGACCGGGAGGTGCACGTGTGATTCCTGAAGATTCTAGATCTAGACTCAGCTTCGCTGCGGGCGGATACTGCGGCCTGCACACACGAAAACATTGCGATCCAGTGCACAAGACTCCAAATTAAAGAGGGATATCGACCGTTCCATCGCGGCACGCGTCAGATAGGCCCCACATGGGGACATGGATGTAGGCGAGGCGAGAGACTAGACTAGGCGAGGCGTGGGTGTTGCGTCGCCAACCAAAGGAGGGCTGATGTCATGGCCATGCCATACGTGCGCTGGCGCGTGCTTGAGCTCCGCTGCCGCGCTACTCCGTATTCGCGCCTCACCCAATGCGTTGTTTCTGAAATTGCACAAATTCAAACAACGAACAAGAGAAGAGCGCATGACGGCATCACGCGCTGCCGGGACCCAGGCTGGCCTATACCTTTTAGGGCGCCGCCTCAGGGCTAACATCTACCGGCTTCTGACCGTCGTTACCCTTGACTCTACGATACTTCTCTTCGTTCTTCTCTCTTCAAGCCCATCCATCCTTGGAAAGTTTGAAGTTTTAAAATTGGCGTTTCCATCTCTAGCACGGTCTCTCCCGGGTGGCACTGCGGTACCCCATCGGCAGAGTAGACGGTGCGTGGCCTAAAGTCGGAAACTCGGCTGTCCGGCGAGGAATTAGTCTTTTTCCTTCTCCGACGGTAACTTCCAAACCCTGCACACAGTGTCACGAGTTCCCTGCGTCAAACTTCGCCGATCTATTATTCACTGAAGTCATAAGCGTCTCTCGCGGTGTGTTTGTTTGCCCTTTCTGACCTCACACCCCCATCTCCACGTGGTCGGCGAAAGCTAGCTATATTAGCGCACCATCCATTATCGCAACTCAAACCTTCTCAGAGAAACGTACAACTTTGAGATGCTGTGACGTTTTGGCCTGAAAGTTGCACGTTCTCCCTTGTTTACTACAACTCACTTTTCATCAAAAGAGGACAGTCGCCTCGGACAATCATCAGACCCACTGACGAAATCCCACGATCATTCACTGCTCCAAACGTAACACAGCTCACCGCGCCCAACTACAGAGCTCGACCTCTGATAGATGCGGCTCGTGCCCCAGCACGAACAAACCAACGACTACCTGAAAAACGGCGCAGTTTGTTCTGCTGTACATGCTAATTGGCTTAGCGTTATCGGTCTGACACTCATCAGACACAGGAGAAGAACTGATGCCGGACCATGGCAAATTTTCAAACTTGTCACTATTCAGCTCCCTCAAGCCCGGGTCAGACCCAGAACTGAGTGATATCAGGCTATAGACCCTCTCGAGCTCTTTGCGCCGGCCTTTGCGTGCTCCAAAACCTCCTTTCCGGCTTCGTGACTCACGCTCTGCGTACTGTAGCAAAACGAAGAAAGTTCCAAACCTAGCCTGGCTGTGTCGCTGAATTAGTCTCCGCTTTCTCGACGTCTTTCAAGGACGTGAAGAAGAATTGTGAGTCGCCGTTGGGCGTGTCACGCGTTCGTGCCACTTCCTTGGGGGGACTTTTGAGTTATGCCCGAAACCCGAGGTCGCGGACGTCCGTATCGCCGGCTTTCTGCTTACTGGTGGCTTTCCTGGCAACTGAATAACATTTTCGAAAAAAGGGATGCGGTCGAGCCCAAACCAGGACATTCCCGGGGTATCAGCTTGATCGGTTTCCGAAGGAAAATGCTTCTAGGACTGTGTCCAGTATCGGGGAAGCTCGTTTGGCAAAGACCCGACCAGGCTATTCCCCCCTGATCATGACACTGTCCTTGCGAGCCACTAGCCGGCGAACAGCGTTCAGACCGGGGGTTACACGGTCCGATCGCTGCGCTCGGTCAGAAATATACACAAACATGTAGCGGAATCGAAAGAAAACAGAGACTGGTCTTGCAGTTGCAGTTAAAATGTTGCAGTTCGCATTGATACAGCATTGTTGCCATGGGCCTCTCTCCGGTGATTTTCTTAACTATGTTTGCTGTTTTCTCCGGATGGCGGTATTCATGATCTACTTAGTATCAGAGGTTCGTCAGCTTCGCTCTGAAGCCACTACTTACTGAACATGAGGGCATGTATCGCGGAGTTACATTGCAGTCTGGGGGATCATTTTCTGCCGCCGTGGACTCACAGTCCGTAATTCCTCAGACTGTCCAGCCTTTTGATTCTATGATGTTTCCTTGTGCCACATTGACCCGGCTAATGCGGACGTAACTGTCTTGTGAAGGAAGTAAGAGGTCGAATTTGTGCAGTTCCCCCACGTTTGCATCCCTACGCATACTCCATGACGCACCAACCCACGTCGACCGCGATTCACCTCCAACCGGTTAGATCTGCCTCGATAATAATTTGCTGGGGCAATGATGACAGGCGGGAGACCTTGTCTGGCAAAGAGTCTGTCAGACATTACACGCAAGCGGAGAGGTTTTCGTGCCAAGGTGTAAGCGCAACGCAACCCCTCGGGCCGCTCCCTCGACGGGAAAGAGACTCCCGCCACTTTTCGCTGGACCCTCCATTGTCTGTGCCCATTTCGAAGCCGGCGACAGGGCTCTGACGTATAAGCTGTGTACACACAATGTGGATTCCGTCATCGACAAGTGCATGTTCATATAGCTGGCCCGTGTCCACGATAGCGCGCGCGGTCCCTTTGTGAGCATGTGCATTTGATTTGTGGCACTCGCCGATTGCGCGCAGCCGGAGAGGCTAGGCAATGCGCGACAGCCCCGCGCCGGGTCAGCTCCAGGGGGAACTTTCTTTGTCCCTTTGTCAAGAGGCTGCTTTTGATTGGGTCAAGGAGCCGAGGAGATCCGCTTGTATGTGGAGTATCCCTTGTCTTCCCTGTGTCGACCCAGGCAGGCTGGCCTCGGCCATGTGCAGGCATACAATAGCTGTTTGTTTTGAGTTACGGTCAGTTTGTTACGGTCTAGATCTGGCCGAGTTGTTTGCATGGTTGCCAAACACTGTATCACGCTGTGATAGCGCGATAGAGGCTTAAGACCCACACTGTGATACCGGACACTACTTGGCCTTGTTCCGGTCGCGTGAGCAATCGACACGTCATGTACCCTAGCTCTGGCCTGTAAGTGTAACAATGCGACAACGATGTTGCCTGTATCCAAATTGGGAAACACCTGGCTGGCTCTGGGGATCGTGTTTACTTGGTTTAGTGCTCGATCATCCTTGATCATTCTGCTCATGCTCAAGCAAGAAAAACTATACCTATTACTCACAATAGAAGTAGAGCTGATCTAATCTGCTTCGTCAGTTCTCCTTTTTTGTTCTCCAAAGTAAACAGAGTAATTAGTTTTTCGCCATCGGATCCAGATCCACCCTCGCCATGTATGTCAGTTTGTAGCCAATACGTCAAAGGCTTTTTGTTGAACGGAGTTCAAAACGATTTTGGTTCCAACCTGGAGCTTGACGAGTTTGCAGAACCTGCTTTGTGGACAAACAGCAAACTGATATGAAGCGAGTGTCAAATTCATGGATCAACGAACGCAAGCCTATAGCTATCTAGGCTATGCAATTGGGAGATTCCTGGAACCCCAGATGAGAACATCAGCGAAAAATACAGAAGAGGCGGAATGAACCGAGCCTGCAAAAAAAATAAACTGCTTTCGATACGCTCCTCATCAGAGGGGGGTATCACCACCGTACCGCTCTCCAGAGGGCACGCAGAACTGGGCAACGTCCAAACACGGCCACTTACCCCGCTGCGCCTGGTGATCACATCTCGATCTCGATCGAGCTCTCCGCGCAAGGTGCCAAGCGGCGATCGATGTTGATGAGTGACTGAATGCGCAAAAATTGCAAACAAGCTCAGCCGGGGGAAACGACGTCGACAAAGTAAGTGCTAAATCCGGTATGCACAGAATGCGGGGAAGCAAGACTGTCGACACATCCAGGGGAAACTATGCTTACGTCATCATGGTCGCGTGAAGGGAAGATACCTCCTTCATCAACCGAAAAGCATTCGACGTCGATCCCAGTGCTCGGAAGAGGACCAAACCGGAATTCTCCACTTCGTGTCTGAAGAAAGAATTCCGAAGCGTCTATTGTGTATTGTCCGGATGCGACACCAGCAGCTTCTAGAGTGGTAAAATACCCCGTCGCTGCACAGTTTCTGGGCCAAAATTCCTCTCTGCCCTCACAACCCTCAAATACATCCTCGCCCAGATTCCACGAATGGTATAATCTTATCGCTTTATCTTCCAAATTCGAAACTTCAACTTTCCAAACCCGAAGCCATTCATGATGTCAAAAGAGTCGATTGATGTAACCCGCCATTTTCAAGGTGTTAAACGGGTTGTGAATGGACCCATACGGTACGGTGGCCACTAGCCAGTCACGTCAAAGCTTCGCCAGCTCGTTTCTTCGTCCCAAGGCCGAGTGTCTCTAGGTGCCATACATCAGCGCGCCACAATTTACGTCTTTCCGAAAGGCGGGTCGCTCTGCGGCTTGTTGCAAACTATAAAGCTTCTGCCCATCTCAATTGCCAATCTCCCGCGAACGTCTTCTTTAGCAGAGCCATGTCAATGCGTGTGTGCCCTTACTACTATGTTGATCACAACAAACCAAGCAAACAGGCAGTTTTTTTTTTCGCTCGCTGACGTGAAAAAGGGAGAGCATACCACTGGCCTGGACAGCTAGACTCTGAAATCTGCTGACTAGCGCTAGCACAGGCATTAGGCAAGCAGAGCGCACGACGAACGTAAGCTGACGGTACAGGCCTCCAGTGGCTGGTGGTCGCCTTTTCTCTGACATACGCGTACTCGGCGCTTTTCCAAAGTTAGTCATGCGCTCTAGCCTGACGAACCGCAATGTTGATGATCGAGAAATGCACCGTCACTCGGCCACTGCACGCGGCACCCGCCGTTTGGCGCAGCACGTGTGACCCATCGCACAACAAAGAAGGTTGACCACAAACGCCGGTTGACCGTGGAGATCTTGTGGACCTTGTCAACCCAGAACGGGAAGCTTTGAACGTAACCTCACGTGACGTGCGCAGTGGAAGTTCAATGCATTATGCCCATAGCACGAAGTAGGTCTTGGTGGCACTTCGGCTAAGTGTTTTGCAGCGATGCAGCAAACTTCGAACTATACTTGGCAAACCTTACTGCCCGACATGTTTTTCCTTTTGTTGATCGCAACCTGGTGTTGGCAGCAACCTGGTGTTGGCAGCCTTGCTAGAAAATCTTCGGTATGCACAAGCCGAAAGCCCAACGCCTCTCCTCAGGCGCCCCGCATACTATGCGCGACCCTGGAAGGGAATTTTACGAGTTTTGCCTCTTACAATCATGATGAGAAGCTTACCAAGCCAGAACTAAGCCGTCGACAACCCGTACAGACGCACAGCCGTATTATGGCATTCGCAGAATTCGACGGGTTTAAAGTATTCTGGACGAAGAGATGGCTGGGAAAGTTGCCATTTTTTTTTGGTACAAAGCTCAGTTGACGATTCGTTGGCAGTTTTTGTTTCTCAGAACGGGTGATAGCTGGCTTTTTATGCGCTTTTGTCTTTACTGCGCCTTTTGAGTTGCACACACCGCTGATCGCCAGCTTCCACAGATCAGAGCCTCGTGGTGAAAATTATCGACAGCTGCGAAGTGTTGCGCTGCCGCCCTTGCACTCATTCATCAGTCGGCGTGCAGTTTGGCGTCTCACGAAGCTCTGCCATATCTGAGCTTCGACCATTGTCTCCCTCATCTCTGTTATCTTCGCCACAGCGGGAGGAGGCAATTCCTTTTTGGCTCGATCGGGGCGGAGTGGCTAGTAGGAGTGACCCTTCCGCCACATCGCGCCTGGGGAGAAATGAAAAATATTCTGGGTGTGCTCAAGGCCGGAGTCCAGCTGACCAAATTTTAGTGGCGGTCCCTTGACCTTTTTCTTCTTTTTTTGAGATCTGCGTTCCTGAGAGATCAGCTATCGACACCTCATTATGTCCATAGCATGGTGACTTCACTGAACGTTGGGCCAGGTTGTTGTGGGCAGCCAGCGCCGAGAAACGCCACTGCGATGCGCGAGAACGGCGTGGGTCAAGCGCGCGACAGTTTGACACTCGCGTGCTACGCAAAGGTACCCGCGCGCCCGCGGGCCTCCGAGCGAGTCGCTCCTCCGCTCCGCTCGATCGAGCGCAGCCTGTCGTCTGTGGGGGCTGTCATGTGCGGCTCGCCCACGCTCCTACGGACGTCAGCGATTGAGGCGACGTCAGCCTATAACCTGTTCCTTGAAGCTTTTGTTTGGCAGCCACCACGCGCGCGTCGCGATCGCGACGCAGCCCGAGAAAATAGGCTCAAGACTACATGTAATAAAAGGACGTCCCCTGCGTACCCATTTCGTCAGATCTTCAAATCGCTCGAACTATACACGTTAGATTGGGGGACTCCGTCCGTCGCGCCCACGTATTTGTGACCCCGCAGCCACACAGCAAAGTGATAAAGATAGATTGAAGCAGAGGAAGAATCCTTGATCGATCATTTCTCAACGCCTATCTCAGATTGGGCGAAAGGAAACTGCTTCAGGACTGGATTCGGGAGCTGGCCCGGGCCATATTCTCATCTCGTGAACTGCGATTGTGAGGTAAGAAAAAGAGCGATCATCGTATTATTTTTTTTTTTTAATTTTGTTTTTATTTTACTTCTTCGTGCTGGCTTCCAAAACGCCGGGAAGCTTTAAAAGGGTTTCGAGCGTGGTGTAAAGACATGCCACAGTTCGTTCAACAGAGACTCTCCTTCCTGAGACTGCCGTTAAATGCCCTCTCTACAGTAATCTACCTTCTCTGACTTCTCTTCCGAGAGAGAGAGAGAGAGAGAGAGAGAGAGAGGGAGAACTTTGAAGCTTCGCGTAACCATCGATCGGGAGAGAACCTCCAGAGTCTTTGGAGGTAAGTGCGGATATGCCAAGAACGTGTAAGCAAACGGGCATGGCACAGTGTGTTTGTGTCGTATGAGTGAAGGTGGTAAAGGAGGACATGTACAGGTGTGTGGTAAACTGTATTGTGAAGCCCCTGATTCCCTCCCTGATCAAAGCCCTTCCTGGACAACCGCGCACTTACGCTGGATCAAATCTTAAATCACGTTGTACGCCCGCGGAGGCTGAGAGACGGGGAAGGAAGAAAAAATCATTGGCCTCAGGTGGGGCTCGAGCCCACGGCGTCGGATTTGCGCTCCGACGCTCTAACCCCTGAGCTACTGAGACCCACACCTCAACCAAATCATTCAACTTCGTTTTGTCTCACTGCCGACAGCATTGCTGCTGCC
>JAOWAR010230267.1:0-14226 GCA_028571005.1 Clathrina lutea | reverse complement strand
CGGGGGGTGGGGGGGGGGGGGGGGGGGGGGGGGGGGGGGGGGGGCGGGGGGCGGGGGTTAACAATGGACTTTGGAGCTCCAAAACAGCTTGGCCTGGATAGGCCAAAGTAAGAAGTATCTGAAGCCCGCCAGGAATGCTCGTAGTAGAGCCTTGAAAGTCCAGTGTGAGACTCCTATCCAACACAAATAATTGCCCTGAAAGATGTGATGAGGACAAAGACAAGCTTTATTTCTACAGCTTTCCGCCATGATTATGCAGTACCGGTATGCATATGTGAATTGAGAATCGCAGATTTAATCTAGCCATCAAGCTCGTTTGTGAATTGCCCAACCGAATGCACCTTAGTCTTTCACAGTGCTTCCCTGTGTGAGGACATATTGAAAGATCAGTTCAAATTTGAAACATACTTTTGAAGGGTTGAGTGTGTGGCAAGATAAATTGCGCTGTTATAAATACCACTGGTTTCATCCACATTCCTCCATTTAAACTGTGAAAAACAGGTCTAACCCAAAGAAGGATGGAGTTAGTCAAAAAAGACTCTGCACCTGAACTCACTATTGCTTATTTGCAAGTTGTCAGAGAGGACCTGGGAACAGGGTTTCACATTTATACTAAAGAGGGAAAAAATTATCTTTTCTCTGTAGGAGCTACCGGCATGAAGGACTGGTCATTCCATCATCTGAGGATGAATTTTGCAAATCACATCTTGTCACGACAGCAATTTATTGTGACTCCAGTACTGTTTCTTTCTTCAAAAACAGATTTACCTGTGAGCACCTTTTAGATAAGATAGCACATAGAGCGAAATTCAGATTATTCAATCCAGCTAAGCAGTCAGCAAATTTGTGTACTCTACTACAAGATGCAAGTTGTAATGGCAATAGCTCTGGGTAGAGCTTTCTTAAATTTCACAAACGACTTGTTCTTTGCAACTTTTATTCTCACTTCTACTTGTAATACCGTGAGAAACAACATGCACATAGTTCCAGTTTCAAAATAACAAGAAACGTTCATTATGCTACATCTGATGCGTGAAGTCACTAAAAGCAGGCGTGCCATGTTTGCTTGTTTTGATTTGGTGCATGTACGCTGATGTGCTGTGCTGTACAGACTGTGTACACCTGCACCCTCATCTAAGGAGGCGTCGACGAAATGCCACATCAGCTGAAAAAGGTCTGGTATTGTGTTTTGCTCTCCCGTGTGTGTATGTGTGTTGTGTCTGTATGTGTCAATAAAAGACTAGTGAGGAAAGTGAAAAATGAGTCGTAAATAACATTTTTTCAAAATAGAAAATGCTCTATCAGCAGATGGCCTGTTTCATCAGTTGATTCGCTGCCATCCTGATACAAGAAAAACATTCTACATAAAACCCAGGCAGGTCTATGCTGGCCTGTTTCAGAAACTATTTCAAGACAGGACAGGGCACAAGGGATGACAACTCTGTGGGTGGGTGTGTGTGTCATAATTATTGTAAAATATAATTTGACTAAAGGGAAAGGTGAGATGTGACTCTGTTGTCAGTGAGCAAAGTAAAAAGTTACAGGAGCAGCAGAAGGCCTGTTTCATTAGTTGAGGATCTGTCATTCCGATACAAGAAAAAATCCTAGAAGAAACGTTAACAGTTCTATGACCATCTGTTTCAGGACCTATCTCAGGACAGGAGAGGGCACTAAGGGATGACAACGGGTCCCAGGGCTGTACAGAGTAAAAAGAAGGGGCAAGAGAAATAAGAGAAGGAAGTGTCTGACCACCGGCGGCTGTCAAACTCAGCCATTTGAGTGTGAAGTGACGGTGCCATGATGGTACGGGGAGCGGCCAAGTCCAACGCAGTTGGCATGTAGCTTGGCAGCAATCCATTCCTAGACTTGATCACGCCATTCCATCAACCATCAACTTAGAGTGGTCATTTTAGTTAACCATTGCAACAGGATCTGATTGGTGCAGTTGGAGGCTGCAACCACTCGCCAATGATGGATAGTAGATGATTCGCATAAGTTTGATCCACTCACTTGCGAGACGCGGAGCTCAGGTTTTGCAACTGAGCTTAGTAGTTTCACGTACTTTGTGATCATCAGACTATACTAAACACGACTGCCAGAACTATATAAACAATTATCTGCTTGTGGCCAGGCTGGTGACACTTAGGTTCAGTATGATGTTAAGACTACACATATGGTGGTAATGGCTGGCAGATTAGCACCCTGAGAATGGAGAGACATTCAGAATGGAGGCAAGTGAGGAGACAAAGGTAACACATGTAAGGGAAGCACTATAGCACTGGATGACGTCACGTTGCATTTGGAGAGAATTGTAATAGGCAAAATTTATTTTTCTGATGACACTTGGAAACCCACTCTGATCTTTTGTTGAGGGAGTAGGCTTTGTGTCCCCGTGTTATTGCCAGCTTCTCTTTGAGGCACAGATTTCACCATTTCATTCTGGTGGAGTTGGCTGAAGCTCTTCCCCAGATGAACCACTCGATGCTGAAATCCTTGCCAGCATTCTGTATTCTGCAGATGTGCTTAGAGAGTGCTGTGCTTGATCTGTACTTCCAGTCATGCAGCAATAGCTGGTGGTTGTAGAACCTACTCTTGAAGTATTTCTCCATTAGACCAATGTAGCATCGCAGGTCAACGTCAGGGATACCTTTGCCTTGCCAGATGACCCTTGCTGTCTGGCATTTACTATCCAGGGGACACTGCGCCTTGTTATGGCACTTGCAGCTATTATTTTGGCTGCTGCATGGCCTTTGGGTCTGTTGATTGTTGCTGAGGATCTTCTTGTTGTGGCCTCTGATGATGGAGCTCTCCCTCAAGATGGGTTGTTTTGATGGAGCGGAAATTTGCATGTTTGTAGGAGCATTTGCTCTCCCCAAACTAGCAAATACATTCAAAGAAGGCAATCCTCAGCCGTACCTTCGTGTCGTACTCGAGCAGCACTACGAGCAATATAAATACAACACCGATTCTGACATCCCTCTTCCTCTCACCTAATTTTTCCAGCACACTATTCTTTGATCTGACGTATTTCAGTGATTCTGGTTTGAAAAAATCCTGCCAGAGCGCTGAAGGCGTGAGGGCTGTGAAGCATTTCGCCGAACTTCAAAATAATCAGACACTAAATTGATAAGACGCCCAATTTTTACCTTGTCCACTCGAATCACGGAATAGCACCGAAGACGGATAACAAAACGTGGATGGTTGTGGAGGCAAGGGGACTGCGGTGGCTCCATGCGCACGCCACTTGTTGTGCACCTTCAGCCAACCCTCCCCAACTCTTGCACCGCGGCTGATGTACACATTTTTTTGCTATTCAACAGCGAAAAACCATTTATCTTTTCACTCATCTCCGCATTCTGCTCTTTTTCTCGGTCAATTTAATTATGTTTGACATAGTATCTGGCAAGAAAACCAAATTAGTATACCGAGTCCCTCCCAGGAAGTCATCAGGATTTTTCTCGCAGAATTAATTCCTCAAGTAGCCCAAAATGTGGGACCAGTTTCCGTGAGGAACACCAAACGACAGAACCGTATTCAGTCAAGTGCAACTGAGCCTCCCCTGATATCACCAACTGCTAACAGCACTCACAGTAGATTCCATTCATCGGCGACAAATTTAACAGCAATGTCCGACGACTTCTCCCAAAGCACAACATTCCAGCGAGGCTTACCAACAGGCACGGCCTCACCATTAGGGAACTGGCCATAACAACATCTGCCATTCATACTAACACCTGCAGGAGCAAAGCCTGTCCGGCCCTGGCATCTGCCACCGTTCCTTTGTTGTCTATGAGGCTGTGTGCACCATCTGTGGCCAAACTTACCGATGATCGAAATGACCCAACACAGACTTCACGACCACGACCGCGAGCACATGACTGCAGCACAAGACCACTCACCAACATCTGCGTTTGGAGGGCACTATGAGCTGAAACACCCTCAACCAGCCCCCTCCATCAAACTCAGTGTTCTCTCACAACACTGGGGCACCCTCGATCTCCCCATTGAGGAGGCTCTCGCTATCCAAGAGCGATGTCCACTGTTGAATCGTCGAGAAGAGTGGCTAGGAACTGGCTTTCTCGCTTGACCACCCCCGTGAACTGAATTCTTCTGAAGTCTGCCCTTACATTCTTTTTATCCACACTAAGAACCTTTACATGCACGCAATAGCCACACTTATTGGCACCTAGAATACACACAATACAGCCGCACTCACACCTCGTACACAGCATCCACATACACCTGTGGCCGCGGCACATATCCTCACACCTACTACCCCCACAGAAAAGCATGCAAACGACGACTCAAGACCAGAACATGGAACTGACAATGGTGTAGCCACGGCCCGGAAACACCTTCTGATAAAATCCTTCTCTTTTCTCATTTTGTGTCTCAAGAAATTTTGTTCTTAACCTTACAAAATTCATAGTAGATAGCCCAAGATTAAAAAATCCGAGCTTTTTATAAAAATCAAGGAGGGAAATATAAAGGTGCTGTCTTCTTCAGTACCAGTGCCCATTGGTGGAGTATATTATGCAAAATACGATTTATTACACTCCTGTTTTTTCAGAAATGGATGAGGAGACCGTGAAGTCCTACGAAGTTGCCTTGCAACGTGGAAAAGGTATCATTCCTCACATGCGTGCCTTTGTTTGCGGCCCGGGGCGAGTGGGGAAGACGTGTCTAATCCGATCGCTACTCAACCAGCACTTTGTTGAACAGAATGACAGCACTATCGGCGTTGAACTTGACAAGGTGGTCTGTAGCTTGGAGCAAAAGGCTGGCAACTGGGTGTGGCAAAGGGAACAGAGCGAAGAAAGCCAACATGAGCTTCTGACAGCCAAGATGCTGGTTGAAGAGAGGAAAAACTCAAAGAAGCTCAAAGCTTGCTTGCCTATGCAAGAATCTGGGGGAGATGAGTCCCAATGCCTCTCACCAACCAGTAAAGAGGATGCTGATCCTCTGTCTGTGAAGTCTGAATCCGCACAAGAACAAATAGGTGAATCCAGCTGTCACGAGCTCATCGTTGAACATGGAGATGTGACGGCCGAGCATCCTCCTCTGACCGATGACAAGCAAATCCATACAAGCCTTCCTCTAGGGAGCATAATGGAGAAAGGTGTGGTGGAACTGCCAAAGCCTCTGGCAGAGCCCATCACTTCGAGTATGTCACAATCCTTGGAAGAAACGGGCCAGATCTTGCATGACTACAAGGAAATGTCAACCACACTCTTTCAGCGCTTCCTGGAGAAGTACAAACGCAAACCACACTTGCTTGAGGAAATGGCACAGAAGGAGATGTGCTTTGTCGATTTGTGGGATCTCGCCGGTCAGCTCTCGTTTTCCGCCTTCCAGCACATGCTCCTTGCAAAGTTGCGTTGCGCATTCTGTGCCGTCTTCAATGCTTCACTTCCACTGGACCAGCGAGCTGACCATACTATCAACTTTGGTGGAGAGGAGCACCCCATAGACCAGGGCCTAGGCCTGACCAACCTCGACATCCTGGAGGAGTGGCTCACCATTATCCACCAGGTCATCGGCAACAGTGATTCCTTCGTTGCAATTGTTGGAACATTTACCGACAAGATTCCACTATACCAGAGAGAGAAGCGCAAGGAAGAGATTGAGAATGCTATCTGGAAGCGTTCCAAAGGCAAGTGCTACGAGAACAATATCCACTCCATTGTGTTCGTAGACAATACGCTCGCAGGGTCCAGTACCGCAGACAAGACTGTCCTGTGGCTGAGACAGCACATTGTGGAGGCCACAAAGCCAAACATGCAGCTGCCTCTGCCTCTGTGCTGGCTCCCATTCACAATGGCGGTACGGGATCTAGCCAAGGCAGCAAACCTGGCATGGATCACTTTTCAGCAGGCAGAGGACCTTGCTCATGTAGTGTGCCGCACACCTCCAGGTGAGCTGGACGTCCGGGGTATGCTGAAGTTCCACCATCACCTGGGTCACATTCTCCACTACGACCAAATTCCTGGCCTTGCCGACAAAGTTATCATCAACGTCGGCTGGCTGCTAAAGGTCGTTTCGCTTTTGTTTGTTCCACTTCCAAAGAAGCTGCAGCATCACCGTTTTCGACGCCACTATGATCTCCTATGTGACCGTGGGATTCTCCTTGAAGATCTTGCAGAGCACATCTGGCAGAGCTCACGCAGCTTTTCGTGCACCCGCTACACGGAGACGATGGAACAGCGGAATGTTATTTTCAGAGTCATGGAGGAGTTTGCACTTCTTTGCGATGCCCAACAGAAGATGTCAATCGTAGAGGGTGCTGAGCCATCGCGGATGTTCTTTGTTCCAGCACTGGTATCTGGTACGGATGATTTGGAACACCGCGAGGGCCTGGATGATAGAGGCCCAATGGAGCGCTCCGAGCCCATGGTATTGTACTGTGGTAACCAGAACACATTTCCGCAGTCAGTCTTCTGGTGCCTGGCCGTCAGCTGCCTCCATCACTTCAAGCCAGATCCTGAAAGCGCCAGACAACCAGTTCTCCGGCGAGACTCAGTCGTGGTTTTGTGTGGCCCAAGCTGCTGGTTGGTATTGCAGCACTTTCAACATGGCATCCAAATGACAGTTGAGCGCGAGACGTCATCAAGGGCAAGCAGTGTTGGGTCTATTCCTGATGAAGTGCAAAGCGTGGCCATTATCTGCCCTAGAATCCTGAGCTTCGTAGAAGATTGCCTGATGCATATGAAACATGGCTGCCTTCAGCACCTGTCGTGGAAACCTGCTGTTCGCTGTGTCTGCGACCATCTGCAGGCAAAATGTCGCAAGAACGGTGACAGCACTTGCAAGCATCTGGACTGTGGTCACTACACAACTCTCCGCGAGGGAACAATCGCACGCTGTACTCTGAACCCGCGCCAGCGTGTGAACGTGCAGCTCGTCATTGAGCATTGGCTTCCTCATCTTGTTCCCGGGCCTGTGAGTTTTCGCCAAAAGCTGTGTTCTTCCTTTTTGATTCAGAGCTTTAACAAATCCAAACGATAATTTTAGATAGAGAAAGGATAATCACATTGTACGCCCGCGGAGGCAGAGAGACAGGGAACGAAGAAAAAAATCATTGGCCTTGGGTGGGGCTCGAACCCACGGTCTCGGATTTTTGTTCCAACGCTCTAACCACTGAGCTACTGAAACCCACACCCGTCAACCAAATCATTTAACTTCGTTTTGTCTCACTGCCGACAGCATTGCTACTGCCTGGCTCTCCGGCTGCAGCCATCCAAACTAGGGATGGTTGCCCACGCCAGGTACTCGCGAAACGCTTTTCCTGCCCGGAGGAGAGGTGTCAAGGGACTAGGATTGCACTAACGTCACGAGACGAGTAAAGAAATTATAGATAGACCCAAGACCGTGGGTTTGAGGCCAATGATTTTTTTCTTCCTTCCCTGTCTCTGCCTCCACGGGCGTACAACGTAATTCTCCTTTCTCATTCTGTATCTTCCCCGCCTTATCTCTCTCCATCAACAATTTTAGATCTTTGATTTGGATGTCTTTTTTTGTCTATTTCTCTGTAACAGATTGCCACGATCCCTCTCATCTGTCCAAAGAAAAAGAAACATCATACAAAAAGCACAATATTTCAGGCTTGTTCTTGCAATTTGTTTGCAGAAATCATGCAATGCTGGCAGCAGCAACGGCTCAGAGATGGATTCCTGTGAAGGCGACAATGAAGGTTGGAGTTTAAGCCGCAATATGAATTACATGTGGATTACCTGCTTGCTTGTGCACATAAATGAACAACTCTGTCCAATTAGGAAATCTGCTGTAGTCTGGCTCTTCTGAATCATAATAATTCCGACGTTCATCATTTTCTGTTGTGATTGTGCCTTAGGCTCTTTGATCAAGAGTGACGGCGAATTTTCAGTGAAAATGGACCGAAAGCCGAACGTGAGAGGCCGGAAACGCCGAAGGCAAAAACCTGGCTATTGTGAGTTGACTCAATATGCCGAGAGCTAGTTCCTAGCTGTCATCCTGAATGAGCAGTAGTTTTCAACTCTGCTTCAATTGAACTTACCGTTTCTGATAGTAACAAGGAATGCTTTGAAGATACTGTTCAGACAACCTTAAGTCATTATTGTTTTTCCTATTGAATGAAGCCGGTGAAGGATTGGCTACAAAGCGAGTTTGTGAACGACCTACAGCCCTGTCATCCACTGCTAAAAGGACACCCAGTGGCACTGAGCAAGGTGTGAATTTTCTTTCTGTATCAAAATACTCAGTTGAAAAGAAAACTATAAAAAGCACGAAGTCGAAACTATACTCAAATACGAGAACATTGGCCGATTTGACTCGAGTAAAGATTATTGTTGGCTGAGCTGTAATGCTGGTTGTCATCTTTCATAAGGTAAAGTACATCCTTTGAAGGCACCCATTGCTTTCAAGTACCTAAATAGTTAATTGCTATTTTGCATGTTAATTTGTCCTTTTCCCCTTTCATGGGCTCATGTCATTTCGTCATCTGGCATTGTGGACCAAGATGGTGCTGGTGGTGGTCAAGCAGAGGATACAAGGTAAGCCGTGTTAAAGGTGCACTCTTCTGCAAGTCACTGTTTTTTCTGCTTTTCTTTGGTGTTAATGTTTTGCCATTTCTTCTGGGAATAACAAAGAGATTTTAATGATGAACAGTCTACTTTTGAGTGCATACCGATCTGCAACCATGACCTTGTGTACGCTGACCACCAAAACTGCAACTCCTGCTGAGTGTTCCTGCACTGCATGGACTTGTAGATTTCAGATGTGATGACAGGGTAAGCTCCAGTAGCGTCCAAAACTTTTGTTCGCCATTGCACCACCAAACTAGCTCAAACTTTCTTATTCCGACTAAGTACAACATGGAACTCACCTGGCTGGCACTGGAAAGCAGCGTCAGCTACAATGCCTCACTACACTGACTACGGGTCTGACAATGAGTCTGACAAATGCAATTTTCAACAACAACAACAACAACAACAACAACAACAACAACAACAACAACAACAGCAACAACAACAACAACAACAACAACAACAAAAGAACACCGATTATTGTGACAGTGCACCTTTAATGTCTCATCCTGACCTTTACCTGTGCAAACTATCATATGAAAAGTTTCTTCACGTCTATGTGGTTGGCCCACTTGCCTGCATTATACACAGGAGGACTTTATTTGATACTGGAAGTTGTTGTTTGAAAGCCATAATATTTTCTCCACCACATTGTGCTATTCCTGCACTCAGGTTATTACCAGGGATTCTTTTCCGTGACAACACTTTGAGTACCAGACAGCTGGAACGGCGGAATGCTGACATCTTCCATCGGATTGCAGATGCGTTCTTTTCACATTGTCAATGCATTCTTGACCTGCTTGTGGGAAGAACGATGCGCCGGAAACTGGAGCTGAAACGGACGACAGGTGAGCCTCCGCCTGTGACTGATCTACTCAAGGAAGGCCTTTTGGACTGGTCGGAGGTAGAAACTCAGCCGACTGGGAAGGAACTATACGACACATTGCTCCTTGCTGGATGCCCCCAGGGAGCTCTGAAGGGCTTTCGTGAAAGGCTGAAGGTGAGAGCTGTGACTGTTTCTCACGAAATGAAAACAGTGTGTTTGCGCATGAAATTTATGGAATGTGATGCTGTTCACGCTGTCTTGGATGTTGCGATCTTAAATGACCTGGTTGATTATCTTATGTGAACTTTTTGTGATCTGTGAACATGCCAATTTGATTATAAGCTCTTGTATTTTGCATGAAACAAATCCAAGGTTTGTCAATGAACACAACCTATATATATATATAGTCATAGGTCATCACTTCCTTGAATATCTTCGCATGTATTGCTTGTGACAAAAACAGCATTTTGCCGGTTGCAGGTATTGTCCATTTTTTTGTTCATTGAACCAATTTTGGGTACCATTTTGTGATCCAAGTGAACCTTCAACAAGTGGCGTGCGCATGGAGGCACCGCAGTCTGCAAAGCATCACAAATCTCACCTCGTTTATTTCGATCCGCGCTCGAGCTCTGTTCCACTCAGTGATTTGCGTAAACTTTTTGGATGTCTGGCCATTCTAGTGTATGATTCTTTCGGAGTTCGGGGAGCTGCCTTGCAAGTCTCGTACCGTCTGTGCTCAGCAAAGTCTTTCTTCCATCATGAATCCGTGAAGTACGAGCTTCAAATAAAGCAGACAGACCTAAGAATTACTCCAATGCACTCCGAGTCGCTCTGATTTTTTTGTTTCTTTTTATTCTCTGAAATTTGGCCAAAACTTTGCCTTTGAATTTGATTGCCTCAAATACAATGTAGCTCTTCTCCCAGGGATTCGGTTTAAGGCAGTTGCAGATATTTCCCTAACCAGGCGGAAGATACTGTAGCAGACACCGAGCACCCTAGATCAGCGAACTGGCTTACAAAAAAAAAAAAAAAAAGCCTACACCTTCACATTACATATTCATACACTCAACACGGCACACACCTAACTTACTAAGCACCTGTGTAATTCATGCATCATCTTTTAATGTCTTCTGTGCCGATCATCACACACTCAATAGCAACCCCTCCCCTAGATTACATCCCCAAAAAACAGAAAAAGAAAAAAAACTTTCAGCATGCTGCTGGTTGTAGTAGATATTCAGTTGAACACAGTCGGGCTCAAGGGCAACACACTTTTTTTTAACATGGTCAGACGGCCAAAAACACCGGCGATGTTACTTTCATATGCATGCACGTACACATACTTTTCGTGCGCAAGCCCCGCCGTAGCCGCAAACACATTACTTCATCAGGAAGAGGCTTTTCCACATTCAGGAAAGAATGTGAACCTCTAGCAGTCGATCAGCTGGCAAAAGCAACGCGCACACGCGATTGGTTCAAATGTAAATCTTTTTCGTCCAAATTTGGTCGAGTGGGCCCACAATGCAAGCGTGTGCACCAGCTGGAATTTGGTTTCCCACATGCCTTCCGGTGGTAGCCGTAACCTCGACAGATGTTTACAGGAAGAGCCTCTCACTGGAGTAAAGTAGAAAATTTTGGAGAGCTTCAGGTAATCCTGCAAATGAATTTTTGAAATTCATCTTTTTAACACTCAGGCCTTGACTAGCCTTGCCCGGGTAGGCTGCCTCTTTCTACAAAAACATCGTGGTGCACATCCTGAAGTCCGCCTCCAGATGAACAAACGTTTCCTGAGATCAAAAAAATATTCGCAGTAAGCTTAGCAAGCTTCCCTCTCTCTCTCTCTCTCTCTCTCTCTCTCTCTCTCTCGTTCACTTGAAAAGTAGTAGCAGGGGCTCTCTCTATTTTTCTCTGGCTTCATGTCCGTACGGAAGCACCTGTCAATTAGACTTTCCAGATTAAGTGCGGTTCTGGTGTTAAAAGCAATCATCGAGAGGCAGAAGAGTTTCAGGGTACAGCAGGTTTGCGAGGCACATTTGCTTCACAGCCCCTTTGGCACTCGTCCAGGTCCTTCCCGCCAATCGTTGACAGAATAAGAAAGGAAATCTTGAGCACGTGGGACACTGCCAGCGGCTTGTCTTTAGAAGTTCATGAGAGATACAAGATCGAACAACCCACACCGTCAATGGAAAAGTTTTGCAAACAAATGACCTGCACAAGCGGCTTCGCGCCTTTATCACTTAGCCAGCCCTCCCCCTCCCCCACCACCACCACCCCACATACACCAACACAAAAAGATTGATTACCAAGCCTGTACACAAGTTGTCATAAGGAAAAGCAGAGAAAACCCGCACTGAGAACTGCTTGCGCTGTTGTTCGAAGTTCGGCTGAAAGTCGTAATGCTTCCCAGTACGCGCATTGTTCGGAACTCGGACAAGCTAAGGAAAATGTTTAGTTCTCACAGGGCTTGTTCCAGCTACATATGAAAATGGGCCGGACCTATGTCTTGTCGGGCCAGAAAGGATTCATAGACTATCCATCTTTACACATGAAGCAAGAAATGAAGCCTGTCCTTGTCGGGCGACAGGAAAGCGAAATCAGAAATTACATACAAAGCAGGCCCTGGCAAGCTGCATACAAATTGATCCTGTTTCAATCCACAAAATAGCGCCACGCTCTTTCCATAGAAAGCCGAATGTGTTGAGGACGTCACGAAGGTCGGACTATTGTGGCAATTTTTTGTTGCTCAGAAGTTTTTCTCCTGCTGAGCCAGCGGCCTCAAACCGAGATCACACTGCACCAAACGCCACCCCAACAGCTCTTAGAACACGAAGTAAAACTGTAAATCCCTTACCCCAGGAGGGAAAAGAGAGCATAATTTGTTTCATCAATCAAGCACGTGGAGAATTTAACCCACAAGCGGAAATGTACTCGATCCAAGTAACCTGTGACAGACAGAAAGAGAGACAGACAGACACACACACACGCACACACACGCCAATAAAGCTGTGTGGAACCACCTCCAGCCCCTACATGCCCGATGGTGGCAATACGATGTCTGTATTGACATTTTCAAATAGAGTGAGAAAAAGAAGACAGTAAGAGCTAACGTTTAGCATTTCGGCATCATCAGAGCAGAAAGAGGGAGGGGGAGAGATGGACTACTGCGTAAAGTGTGTTTTAAGTCTGTGTACTAAGTGAACTGTGTGGACGAGGAAATGTGTGAGGGCTTGTGTGCATAGCTGTTAAGGGTGCTAAAATTCCATGGTCTATTCAAATGGTTTGGGAAAGCATTTAGGCCTCATTTCCTTGCTCCCTATTGATAAGTTGCATCGGCAAGTCTCCTCGGTGAAGCCGCTCGATCCAGCGGTGCTTCAAAATGTGCCGCTACAAAATATCAACTTGAGCTATCTGCAAAACCAATACTGCAAGCCGATAACCATTGCGGAAGTGCTGTGATACACACACACACACACACACACACACACACACACACACACACACACACACACACACACACGGATCACCCGCAGGGACTGAGACACTGCCTATGTAGGAGAGACAAGGTGCCTACTCAGAGACCAGATGACCAACCATTGATTGGCGATCAAGAACAAAGGTGACACATGAGTATCACAGCACTTCTGCGATGGCGACCAGGTCATAGCACGAGCTAAGATTTTGGATCAGTGCATCTTGGAACGCCACTGGATTGAGTGGCTTCACCGAGGAGACTTGCCAATGCATTTTGTCAAAAAGGGACCGAGGGATTGAGACCTTACCGCTCTCTTAAACCATTTGAACAGACCATGGAATTTTAGCACCCTTAACAGCTATGCACACAAGCCCTCACACTAGTACACAGACTTAAAACACACTTTATGCAGTAGTCCATCTCTCCCCACCCGCCAACCCCTCTCTCTGCTCTGATGAAGCCGAATGGTGAAAGCCCTTATCGTTTTCTTTTTTCTCGTTCTATTTTAAAATGCCAATTCAGTCTAGAAAAGCAATGTCAACAAGATGTCTGCTTTGAAATTTTTGTCTTCTTCAAAACTATTTCTGTTTTTCCTTTGCAATTGGTACAGGGCAATTTTGACACAATTGTTTTTCTTTTCTCTTTTTCCTTGTTTCACAGCTGCCAAATGATTACGAGGGACCATCGAATTAAGGGTTGGCATGTCTGTTGACTTTGCTGATTATGTCGAACAATTCTTCCAAATGCGTTATTTTCTGTTCTCTCTTCTACATGACATTCCCTTTGAGGTGTTTTCTCTCGCTCTCTCCTCCACTTTACTAATGCTAAAGTCAGTGAATTATTTTCCTATTTCAAATTAATATTGGATGGTGATCATCATTTCTGCCATACTGTAATTGTTTTTCTAATTCAAAATTATCTGTGTGAGTCCTGCATTAGAATATATGTGGCCATTTTCTCGGTACTCAATGAGCCCCTCTCTATCTCTCTCTATCTCTCTCTCTCTCTCTATCTCTTTTTCTCCCTCTCTCTCTATATATATATTTGTCTGTCTGTCTGTCTGTCTATCTATCTGCCTATCTATCTATCTATCTATCTATCTATCTATCTATGTTTTGTCTTCTAAGATCAGCAATCATGTGCGTCAGAGGCACCCGGTGACAGCGACCATCCCCAGAAACTATGCCAGACTCTTTCTTAGAAGTAACCACGCGTGGTCGCATGCCAGTGGAGTAGACATTAGCAGAAATTATACCGAAGAGTACCTTGCACTTTCTTAATCATATGACGTCACATTGCATCTGATCTTTTGCCAACTGTCTTGCCAATTTTTCCATCTATCTATGTATATATCACATTTAGTCATC
>JAOWAR010230156.1:4122-14226 GCA_028571005.1 Clathrina lutea | reverse complement strand
GGCGCCACTCACTTCAAGGAAACCACCTCTTTCTCCTAATTGGTCTACTTTCTAGTCATTTTTGGAGGGTCCCAAGATCAAGAAAACACCTTACATTTCCTAACTGAGGTGTACCTTGAAAACACCTCCTTGGCATAACACCTCCGTGAGGTGCTCTTGATCCACCTATATCCTTTCGTTGTCTTTCTTTTCAGACGAGCAACGAACCTGGAAACTCTCCAATTCCTCCCCAATGCCCGGGCTATTGTATTTTCTTCCTGGATTTGAGCTTTTGAGCTCCAGAGATTAGGTTGGGACGCAATCTTGCGCAACAAACTTCGAATTCCATATAACTTAATCTCTTGTATTGAGTGGAGGAACTTTTCTTCAACCATATTACGAGCTCTGGATTTTCTTTAACGACCAAACCAAAAATCCTGAACACGTTAACTTACATATGCCTCGAAGGTCTCTGGAATGACCGGCCTCTTCGGCTCCTGCGCAGCTGCAAAGGCTGCCAGAAGAAGAACTGCAAGAAACTTCATCGTTTTTACTTCAACGAGCACGTAAGCGAATCTTGTCCACACTGTCAGTGAAGAAGTGCAAGTTTACTACCGCTGTCGTTTTGGACAAATTTTAACGAGGGTCAAGCGCTATCTGTTCTTCGTGGAGACATCACCTGATCGGCGAGATGTCACCTACATCGCGTTCACGTGCTCCGCGGAGATCAGCCGCTTAACGCGCTTGTTGCTGGCTGACATCCCCAATACATATGCTAATCACGCTATGATCACATGACTTTTACCGGCGTGCACACGCGCACGTGCAGTGCCGATGACATACGGACAGCGCTAGCGAAGCCTACCCCACCTACTTTCGTGATCACCGTGCCGCGTGCAGGACTTCGTTCGGCTATGCATATGATCATGATGGTCTGGTAGCGTAAAGAACTGGACGAGCATACTGCAGCAGTGGGAACGTATGACTTTCTCTATTCTCGGTTAGAAAGACACACGCCTACTGCCATGTGTCATGATTGATTGTTTGATTGATTGATTGTGCGATGAAGCACGTCGGTCATGGGCTTTGATATGGAAAGCTCGCGAAATACGCTTCAAAACGTCTGGCATCGTTCAAAGTTGGCGGTTTAATGTTCGTTCTATTGCTCTAGAGTACAAGGCTAGAAATTGATGTTGATATAAAATTGTAACGAATACTGCAACATTTCAATTTGGCTGTGTTGCCTATTCCGGCATAATTCCACTTGTCTTTCAGCAGTAGTTTTCAATATACACCGACAGGAGAACATTAAACGTGCGGAAAACCCTGCAAACAGTTTGGGGCAGAACACGACCTGCGAACAAGTAAACTTGAGAAGCGTCAGTTTTGAAATGTGTACTTATCTTCCGGAGAGGACGGTGCACACTGTTCCTTTGCAGAAGTTACGACTTTACACCGTGACTGCCCGTTTGAATTTCTCCATTGTCCCCGGCCTACGGTATACGAGCTCTAGATCTGGCATGGGATGACGAGCCTTTTGCCTTATTTCTGACATTACCACCCTAGTTTTAGGTTTCAAGCTCGTCATTTGGATTCAAACTCGTTGAAGCTTTTAAGGCTGTTTAAATTTCTTCAGTCCATCAATGCCTAGTCGCTCATTAATAGGTCTTGCTTTGGTGGTAAAAGCAACCAATCCAAAAACATAAAAAAAAAGAAATAGACAAACAACTCTGTTTCAAAGTCCAGCTCAGTTGAAAGCCTGAGGAAAATGTTTATTTTCATTTTCGAACAGAGCTTGACCTTGAAAGAGAGCTTTTGTGCATTTTTAAGGCAATGAGAAAGTCGAGAAGGACTTAAAAATCTACTATATCCCATGTTGGCTATAGGAACTCTCTTCGCCTGTGAAATGTGCCTGTGTTTTTGTTGTTGTTGCTGTTGTTGTTGTTGTTGTTGTTGTTGTTGTTGTTGTTGTTGTTGTTGTTGTGCTTGTTGTTGTTGCACAGTACACTCCAGTGCGTCGGACGAGAACAGAAAGTTGCAATTTTAGTATTATCCCGCCCTATATGGAAGTATGTATGGAGCAACGAGACAGCTTTGCCTGACCCGGGACCCTGGGATGGGACTCATTCAGGCTATTCTTACACTGAAAGAGTTTGGTCTGGTAAGCCCGCAGCTTGTAAAAATATGTCCGTCCTGAAACTGAGGTTTCCAATCAAGACAATTCATCTGCTTCAGCCTTTGAAACTTAGTATAGTTTACACGGGAGATAAACTGTTGGACTTGACCCAGCGGATTCTAGCTACATGTACCGAGCTGGCATATCATTTGCGCTGTACACACATCGTCGGCTACGTAAAAGGATGCGGGAGCTGGAAACCGGCTCGTGATAAACAGCTGGCCCATGAATTTTTTTACTTTTACAGCTGGTGCATGAGAAAAGAACGGCGGTAACTAGTGGTCGGCACATGGTGCTTGCGGCCTTGGAGGCTGCGTGGCATAGCGCTGCGGGCTCCGTAGACTACCCAGTAGGTTCATTCGGCCCGGGGTGCTATCTTCGTGCGTGTGTCCATGTATGCATGCTCTATGCAGGCAGGAGCACTCCTGTGCAGGTACAGCATAGAGAAAAATTATGCAGCCACGGCTACGGACAGTGAATGTCAAAGATTTTTCCTTCCATTTTACGACTAAGTTTCAAGTTCTAAAACCATCACAATCGGCAGGGCAGTGGAAAACATGGCGTTTCTTCTCTCCTTGCTCAAGCTGCCTTTTCTTGTCATGCTCATCGTTCTGGGACGTGTCGAGCCAAAGATCTTCCACGCTTACCCTGACCTCCGCTGCGAGGAGGCTGAGGGACGGACAGCCATCCCTGCCTGTGGTACCGGCGGAGAAAGCTTCACACAGTGTGTGGGATCTTTGCGTCACCCAGGAGACGAGTGTCGCCTACATGAAGGTGAGAGGCGGTGTGCTTTGGACAGTAAATTAGAAGGGTGCCAGAGCCTCGAACTTTCCGATAGTTGCGACTCAAGTGAAATGGGAGTCTGTGGCAGAAATGTTATGAAGCTACAATTAATCAGTTCCCTTTCCATGGATACTACTACTGAGGAGCTTTAATTTCAAGAAGAGTCATGAAAAGCAATGCTGTCGATTGTTTGCATGCCGGCAGAGGAGTAAGCTGACCACCGGCAGTGGGTCATTTTTACCGCCTAAGTTAACGTTTTGGGATCTGTACTCTTTGTCATTAACGGTGGTGAAGAGTTGAATCCAGCCGAGGCAATACTGAGTAGTGATACACTTTGCCAAGTCAGGTAAGGCTCCAGAGAGCAAGATGCCGAAATTCTATATTTCAATGAAGCTTAAGGTGAAGAACATTGGTAACCTTGGTAACCGGACAGACTAGTTTCAAGTAAGAGCTGGGCCAGCAAACGTGTACCGTGACCGTAGCCATCCAAAGATCATGACTATTGGATGGCCATCACGTGTAACTTTTCAGGTACCCCCTATGCCCAGAGCTTATGTGAAACGTAATGCGTAATACTAATAGAGCTGTGTGAAAAAACCAATTAAGGGTCTCTACCGTAAGATTTGGACTTGCTCTTTCTTCTCACATGTTGATCCGTTCCTCTGCAAAGTTTGTCTCATTGAACATGATGGCAGTTTCAGTTGTGACAAAAAAGGACTATCACAGCAAAGGCTGAACGTTAGTAAGGAACGGATGGAGAAGAAAGAACAGATCAACTGGAAGGGGTCAAAGGCGTTTCCCTTTGGCACTTAATTGGTTTTAAAATATACTCCTTTCTAGTTGTCTGCTCTTTCCTTTTATGCTGTATGTTCTTTGCTAATGATGTGAAACACTACTTTTGCAACATTGCAGGTCGCTACCCGTTCCAGGGAGATCCCTTGGTTGTACGAGGTCTTCACGGAACAAAAGACTCACCCTTTGTCATTGCCGCTTACTCAAGCCAAGATGAAGTCATACTGGATGGGACAGCTCCAGTTACTAACCAGCCATGGAGCAAGGGGGAAGAAGGAAACATGTTCACAGCCACAGCGTCACAAGACGTGTGGCAGCTGTTCGTGGACAGCGAGATGCAGACAAACGCTCGCTGGCCTAACGCACTTTGGAGAGACTTGAGTGTGTTTAATGTGAGCTACTGGGCCAAATCAGATGGTTCTTCTAAAAATGGAGTGATGGTGGACGATGGAAGCAAAGGTAGGGGTTCCATTCAGCCAGTCAGTGTTTGCTATTGCCTGCTGAGTGATTAGTTTCCTTAGCTTCTTCACTTTTAGGACGACTGGCTGGTTTTGCTTATCCTCCATGTGATGTCCACTGAGATACTTTCCATAACAATAAGTAACATGCACTCTGAATATTATTCTTATTGTTCATTTTTATTGCCTTGGGCAGCAAAAGCTACCAGTCTTTTCCCGACGCATTGTGTTAAGCAAATTCAAGAAAATTCAGTCTTTGCTCATACTCCTGGTCCATACGAACGATCTGGAGATAAAATGATTCAAGAGAAGTATTAACGTCCAGGTTCTGGGCTCCCCTGTGGATGAGCTGACAGTCTGACCTAGCCAGAAGCTGTGGTCATGCCGGCATTTTTGAGGATGATGTAATGGCCTAGTGGACTTCTCTTTGACCCTTTAGGAGAATCAGTGCAACACTTTTGAGTCACAGTCTCTCACAGAGTAATCAAGATCAGATTTTATAGAATCGATTTATCTCCAGAGTCTTCCATGCACACACTCCCTCTTCTCCTGCTAATGTCATGGTTATTTAAATGCATCATGTTTCTTATGGCCCTTTGGTTTTAACGAAAACGACTGCTTTTCATGAGGACTGAGGCTAAAAAGGAATGGAGGGTGAACGCATGGAAGAGGCTAAGATCACATGATAGGAGAGGCCCTTCTTTTCTGATTGGATACCTGTCTGGTGGGAATAGCAAGGATGATACGCACCCTGGACTTAAGGTAATTTTTCACCGAGACTGTTGCAAGCAAGAAAGGGGGTATAGGTAGGGGTTGTTTCAACTAAGCTGATCTTGCTGAATCATGGAAGTAAGGTGTTGTCAAGCTTTAGCTGATTGCAATCGCCTAAGTAATTGTTTCTCTGTTTTTTTCTTATTTTTACTCAGGTCTTGCCAAGACTGGTATGGATATGACTGGAGCTGTGGCAATCCTCAACACCGGTAGCTGGGATACTTACCCAGCAATCGTCCTCCACCATGAGAAAGGAAGCAGCCAGTTCACTTACAACTCTACGGGCCAGCGCTTTGAACACCCACAGAAAAACCGTTACTTTCTGGAAGACATGCTTCAGTTTTTGGACCAGCCGACCGAGTGGTTCTACGATGTCAATGAAAAGAGGATCTACCTGTGGCCGGATGATGGGAAAGACCCGACAGGAAGGGATATTCGAGGAAAAGTTTCGTCTTACGCTTTGAACATCACCGACTGCCAGCATGTTCATATTGCTAATCTGACATTTTTTGCAACAACCATTTGGGCAGCAAGTCTTAAGAAAGACGAGACAACCATTGACAGCCTTCAGTTCCACTCCATCAACTTCAGCTACCCAAGCTACTCGAGGCGCATGCTTCACGATACCAGCGTGCCAAACTGGACCTTCATAAGCAGCCAGCCAGTGAAGATTCCCAAGGCTAACATCTCACCAGCAGGAAGGCGATGGGAGCACGCGAGAGAAGAGATGTCTGACCTCCGTCATGGAAAAAGTGTCAAAGAGTTGAAAAGCGGAGAAAGTGACGACCCTGGGCATCATGTCTTCTTTAACTGTTCTTGGATGTTCACAGACGGGGCAGCACTGGAGCACGTTGCATTTGAGTCAACTTTCACAAACAACTTGTTTGCGTACAATGACTGGTCTGGAGCTGACATGAAGGTAGCAACTGGTGGAATTGGAGCGGTGAACAATGAACGTGGCTTTGGTGATCATTTTGAGCGAAACACGTTTTATCGGAATGGCGCTAGCACAGGGTATCGTCCTTCACCATTCTCCACAGTGTACATGAACCGGTTCATAGCTCAATGCTGGGGTGATATTGAGCATGACGGCGCTGGCATGCAGGTAAGATGTCAGCTTTTAGCTACGCATGTGGGTATGCACAGGAGGGGGTAGACGGAGATACCACATGGGGGTGAATGACTTTTAATCCTTGAACTCCATGTCGCACATTTGTGCCTTTTGATCTACAGCCACGGAAGTGGGCAAAGAGTAAGAGAGAAAGGGTATGGGAGCAAGCTAAAACACATGCCAACATCGTCTGGCACAGTCAGAGTGCTACAGTCAGAGTGCTACAGTCAGAGTGCTACAATCAGAGTGCTACAATCAGAGTGCTACAGTCAGAGTGCTACAGTCAGAGTGCTACAGTCAGAGTGCTACAATCAGAGTGCTACAGTCAGAGTGCTACAGTCAAGGTGCTACAGTCAGAGTGCTACACTGAGTCAGAGTGCTACAATCTAAACCACTTTGCCACTCACCCAACTCAAAAAAACTCCAACTATGCTAAGCAATGGCGCCACAGGTTTGAGCCTGGTCAAGTGGTCCAGTGGAAGCTTACACATGAAGTTTCTTTCTTCGGTTTCTCTTATAATGGCTACGTTAGCACTGGTCCAAACAGATTCTAAATGCTCACCCCTTCCCAGTGCCAGTTTTCCATGGCTATCATCCGTTCGTGTTGTCATCTTTATATCTTCTCTCCCCTCCCCTTTCCTGGGATTGCCATGTGCAATCAGAATTCTGATAGTGCACCGCAGAGCCAATTCTTTTGAGGTTGCATTTCGACCATGCTAAGCTAAGGCAGTGGCCGCATAATCCTAAGAGCACGCTCTTGTGCCCTCCCTCTCTTTCTATCCTCCTGTCCCATTTACAAGTCGACCTTCTTTTTTCAGTTCTGTCAAAGCATCTACAGCCATGTTTTGGTAAGCCAGTGCGCCGAAGACTAAGTTGTTTGAGCTGGAGGGAGACAGCAGATTCTAACAGATTGATCAATTAATCTGATGTTCGTTTCATTCTCACTACAGTGTAGTGCTTTGGAGCTTAGATTTTTGTTGCCTTGGGCCAACCGGTCCCATTATATGGGCCATTTCTCAGTGTAATGACATCTGGGAAAAAATTACTTTTGACTTCCTGAGAGGGACTTGGTGAATTGACTAGGTTTCCTTACCGGATGCGATGTCAAACCTCATCATAAAATGTTTAAATTAAGCAAGAAAAAAGTCGAAGGCAGAGAGAAGTGAAAAGAGAAGTGGTCTTGGCAAACACGGCAAACGTGTGTTCATAAACCCTGACCCAGAAGTTAGGGATGGGTGGCCTAAGGTGTTGGCTTGGCAATGATTTAAGGTGTTGGCTTGGCAACAATTTCTACCAAACTTAGAAGCCGCATCATTGCCATATAGGATGAACGATTTTCGTAGAATATCACCCGGCAGCACAATGGAAAGGAAATGTGATTCCAGAGAGCACATACAATTGCACAAGCATGCATACATGGAAACAATAGCAAAGCAAAACACACAATGTTCCCTCATGTTTCATATACACATATATTGCCCCTTGATTCGTGAGTTATGTTGTCCGAGCTGCTGCAACATAAACTGACCAGGACACACAGGTGCATTATACTCATTTGAACTTTATGAACTTCTCTTCGAACAATAGGTGATGACGGGCTCGCAAAATGGCTCAGTCATCAGTTACAATTGGGTTCATGACAGCGTGAAGTACGGCATTCGATTCGATGGCCAGCCACCGCGCGTGGGCTATCATGGCACCATGCATCACAACGTTGCATGGCACACTGGTGGCCTGATGGTCAAGGGTGATTACCACACCATCGAGCATAACTTGGCATTTGACGTGCACAAGGAAGATGACTCCCAAGGAGCTGACTGCACGCTGTGTGTGCTGAAGTATGTACGGGACAACCCTGTGCCCGTCAACAACCATACTCTGACTGCTTACAATGCAGCGGACAAAATCAACGGTGGATCTGGGACAGGCGGTCATACCAAGAACAAGACCATCCACCTCTTGCCCGGAAAAGCTTACGACAATGTTCAGTCAAATGTTCGTGGAGAAGTACACGACGCAGACAACCAAGATTTTCGACCACGCTCCAATTCCTCGTATCGCCAAGACAGTGTAGGACCATACAACTACAGTGAGCACTACACGTCATACTGGATACCTGGACGCCAGTTGTATAAAGCCAGCTCTCCGATTCCGCCCGATGGAAGTCGCTCAGTGAAGACAGCAGCAGACTTGGTCATGTGGCTTCAAGGCATGCCTGTCCAGTCTCAGCGTGTTCTGTTTTCTCCACAGAGCGCCAGCAACTGCTCTCAAACATTCTCCACTCAAGGCAAAGTTATGCCTTTTCCCTCCACCATCCACCAATCAACCGTTGACAGCACAACAAACGTCTTCTACTTACCGACAGAGCTCAACCCCAAAAGCGACTACTGCTGGCGAGTGGATACCATAGCAACAGGAGGCGCTGAGTATTTGGGAGATGCATGGACATTCACTACGCTTTGACATTTTAACTATCATACACTGATCGACTGCTGTGACTGGTAATGGTTTCCTTTTTGAATGATCTCTAATCAGTGTCATATGATGATAAACTTTGAAACAATCTTTACATTTATAAAATAAAGTTGATATGCACACCAATGAAATTCCTTTTCAAAGAGAAGAGTTTTATTGCTCTCTTAGTCCGAACAACACTTGAGCCCGAGGCACCAAATTACCTAGCACCCAGGGGTCACCGGAAATGTCCACTGTTCCATCACACCATTGCTAGCATAGGTATGGAAGAGCATTATCCCAGGAATCCCAGGAATCCCATGACTACTTTGGAGCAACACAAAAGCTCTGTGTTCAGGGTAGCCTGCAATGAAGTGTGACAACCCAAGCCTGAGTTCCATGTGATCCGGATAGCCAGGAAACTGTGCTATATCCATTCCTTTCTGAAGATGCATATGGTGCGACGGCACAGTAGGTATTTTCAGCAAGTCTTGGCTAGTTTTCTTCACTTTTGGGCCGCATTTTTGAGTTTCGTTCGGAACAGAGCAAAAATATTAATTTTTATATGGAAAGGTTGAACACATGAGTGTGAAGATGAGTTGAAATCATTGACGTCTGTGAGATGGACATTAAGTTTTGTTTATGACTTCAAAACTTTGATCTTTTTTTTCCTTTGGAAAGACAAGCTGGTAGCATTACATCAACCATGTCACCCAGGACCGCTTAATAGAGCAGCCGGTAATTTCCCTTTTCAAAAGTAAGCATGGTCTTTAAGACATCAGATGAAACAATGCCTGTGAAGCTGGCCTCTGCTTGGAGTAAAATTTGGGAGTTGCCTTCAAATCTAGTTGAGAGCGCAAAGCTCACCTTTCCTTGTTCAATGGAAAAAACTGAACATAACGTTTGCCACTCCAGTGTAGTTATTTCTGCATTCAATGTTGACTCTGCCAGTGATTGTTATTGACGATGTGCAGCACAGCGTGTGACGAAGATCTTCAGAGTGCTGTGTCACTTTGTTCAGGGCTTAGTCAAATAGTGATAAATCAAAGGTTTCGGTATTGGCACCCGAACACCAGTATGCACATTCTTCGTGCACCCAAAATTCTTATTCTCACATCGCTGATCCTCTTTCGGTGGAAAACTCTGTTCCAGCGGTAAGTAATGACTCGTGGCGTTGTCGACCTACCGTTTTTCGATGCCAGAACCCCTCCCTTCTTCAGGCTTGCAGGCTCTGATGCACAATACTCAATACTTTCAAAACATTTTCTTTCTTTCTTTTCACTTTCAAGAGGGTGAAGGCACGGCTTGATGACACTCTACCATGATTCAAAAATGTTTCAGTCATGACTCTTGAAGTGTTGAAGTAAGTTTATTGAAAAAAGACGTTTCGGCGTTCTACGCCATCAGCAGTTCAGATGTGACCGAAAATCGAAATGTCACCGATAGATAAAATTATGCGTGTGTTGTACTACACTCAACCGACACGCACGCATAATTATATCTATCGGTGACATTTCGATTTTCAGTAATCGGTGACATTTCGATTTTCAGTAATCGGTGACATTTCGATTTTCAGTAAT
>JAOWAR010230045.1:0-14229 GCA_028571005.1 Clathrina lutea | reverse complement strand
TTTGAACCCTTTCTTGCCATCCGGTGAAGACAAGTGCAAATGTGGCATTCTTGGCTGAGTATGACGAGATTCCAATCCGCTTTAGAATCTGCAGTGACAGCACAGAATGTTGTTTTAGTTTATGGCCCACTGTTTGGACCGAGGAGGGAGCTGAGTAGTCATTGGCGGTGTAGCTCAGTTCACACTTGCTGCAGACTTACCTTTGAGCTTTTCTGACGTCTGAAAAACCTTTTGTTTTTCACCCGCATTTTAAATTTTCACAGGAAAGAGTTCATTCAGATACAAACGGTGAAACAATGTTGATGATGAAAAGCATCGCAGAGGTAGCGGGTTTCGGCGTCAACGCCATCATCAATAGCATAAAAAAGACGTGCTTAAAACTTGTTATTTGTCAAAAGGTGTGAAATGCTACACTCAGACCTTAACAACCAACAGGGGTTTAAACAAGTCTTTTATGCGATTGATTGACGATGGTTATTGTTCTCGGACACTGACTACTTATTTGATTACGAACAGTTTATTGAAGCACAAAGAACCAAAGCAAGATAAAAACCGAACATCTAGGCAAGACTTCATGTTTCTGAGAAACCCTGCACCTGCTGAAGTTCGCACAGCAGGCATCTGCATTAACACAATCATCACCTTCGCCTAAGCAGTGTTGACGCCAAAACATCTAGCTCACTTTCCATTAGTGTGTTTCACCGTTTGTGTCCGAATAAACTCTTCTGTGAGAAATGAGGGGTAAGCGTACTATTTGTTACCTGAACAATATACAGGAGAAAAGGGTTTTTCACACTTATCCCCCAGCTGCTCATAGAGTTTATAAATCCAACTGGACTTGATAGATTTACCACCAAACAGTGTATCTAAGTAGCTTTTAATGTATGATTTTCTCTATGAAGCAGAACAGATAGAGAAAGTTTGTGTTGACTTTTATGTAATTAAAACTTTGTGATAGAAAGAAGGCGTTTAGTCTGTAAAGATCTCCATACATTGTGAGAATCTTGTAAAGACATTCTGCCTGACCACTGTAGCTCAAAGCCATAAATTATATATCATTTACCATAGAGTATGATTCTTATTCAATGTTCGTTTCCTCGATTGATTCAGGCATCGATCATGCTGTATTGTTTTAAGATCATTCGACCCTGTTAACATTGGTCAGGTGAAGTTTTGATATCGCAACCAATAATTTTGGTCTGACCGTTTTCAACAGCTGTTTCAGGAAGAAAGACTGGCTATGTCCGAGAAGTAGCACATTCCGCCCCCAAACGTTTAGAAAAAAGATTCTCTTCCGACTCTGATTTTTTTCTGAATGCGATGTAAATAGTGTAAATGCAGGCTTTGAATGAAATATACTTCCCCTCTCCCGATGTTATTGTTTGTGCGTGAAGGTCTTCAAACATTGAAGTTTCAATCTTTGTTTACACGTACAGTTCTAATGAGCCTAAACAGTACATATCTTAGGTTTAATGGCAGCTTATCAAAATCCTTAAGAATGGTGTAGTCATAGCATGAACAAAGATCGCACACGGCTCCACGTTCAATGATATTCGAATGACTGAAGTATTTGTTTCAAAATCTCTTCTGCAATTTGGAAAGATCGCAGGAAGGACACTGCTTTAGTAGAATCTTGATGCACTCTCAGGAATATTTCCGGAGCAGGTGAACATAGTTGCAAACTCCCGACCCGTGCTACGTTGGATTTGGGGAGAAAGGGAGTGAGATCTTCTTGAGTTTGTTTGTCTTTGTCGAGACTACAAGACAGAGCAGTAGAATAACTCGAATTTTTAAAACCCACAATGAGTGTTTAAAGGGACAAAGTCATTTTTAAATTAGGTGCAAGGTTATATGCATGTGCAAATTCACTCGCTCCTTGAAGTTATATATCTTGTATACTAATTATCCATATCCGTGGCAACCATCCCACAAGTGGAAATGACGCTTCATGGCTTTCTTACTCTTGATCTGAATCGAAATAAAGCACACTTCGAGATCTCAGCCGTTTATGTGGTGCCAGTGTGTGTGAGTGTGACCCAACATGACACAGCGAAATTTTTGCTCGTCCTGAGCCTGACTCTTGGAACCTGGGAAAGAGTTGCAGAGGTAAGTTCTGCTTGTTTGCGCAGCCCTCCTTTTTTCCCAAGATTTAAGTCACGACACTGCATGCAGGAGTTTTATAATGCACCGACAGGGTGGCTTTGGACTTTCCTCAAGGCAATGCAACAGCAATCTTCAAGGACAACTTGAGATCAAGGAGCAGAAGAAGCGTCTACAAGCCGCTACAAAAGAGCGAACGCATGGAGCAGCCCGGAGCCTGCCCCTGCAGCTCTCTGACCATCATGACTTTTTGCTCTATCGGAAATCCACCTCCAGCCAATGGAGAAGCAAGTTACCCTGCTTCGGATGTGCCTGACGATGGAGCTGAGGGCCACCTCACTCACGTCCTTGACTCAAGCACAACCCTCGCCGACATGATCCCAAAGATTGGTGAACATTTCCGCGGGCAACGGAATGCTGCACTATATAGAGTGCAGTTTGAAGAACGGCGACAGCATGAAGATGAACCCTTCAACGACTTTTTCATCAGCCTAAAAGACCTTACTGCTGACGCAAACCTGCGAGCAATGTTTCGATCAGAGCCTTACAACGCGGAACATGTCAGCTGTCTGTTTGAAGGAAGTGCGAAAGAAACCCCTGGCCATTCAACCCTTCTCAGAGCTGCCAGCCATTTTTGCCCTTTGCTGATCATTTCAGTCAAGTCGGCTTACCTGGACCTCACACGCCAAAACATCAGCTAGGCCACACACCGTATATGCCACCAGAAAATATATGGGATATGTCGCTTTTGTTGGGGATCCAGCCACCCAAAAAGGTCAGAGTGCCTGCACATGGCAAGACCACCACGACCTGCGACAAGTGGAACCATTTGCAAAAAGGGTACGAGTTTCGTCTCCAGGAACAATTTCCCAGGCAAGCAGTCCAACCAGCCTACCTCTCCGGTCTGTCTTTCTCAAACATCTCGTCACTCTCCACAAGTACGAGTCCAGGTGAGCATCCAACAACACAGCCCAACCATTGGCTCTCTATTGGCTACACCGCACACGAGAGAGGAAACAACAGTCCTCGGCTCAAGACAATTCCAAGCCCTTGGATTGTCCCTTGACTAGCTGAACAAGCCTCATGCCAAGACGGTGATTGCTGCCAATGGTGAGCAGTTGACTGGCATCGGGACATTCCCCCTAACCCTACCCCTGGGTCACCGAAGAATTCAGGACCAAGCCTCAGTCTTGCAGGAAGACGATGCAACACTACTTGCATGGTGCACCAACCGGGACCTCTGCCTTCTTCCTGAACTATCCGGCACAGATATAGAGCTGTTCTCACATTACCAGGGCAATTGAGAAAGAGAACACATTAGACAGCATCTTACCACACAGCTGCAGGGATCTCGGTCTCACTGATCTCCGCATGCAATCAAAAGCAGACACCCACTGCCGGGCACTTTGCCAGGCTGTAAAAGTCGGCCCTCCCAGCGACATCAGCCTGTCCTGAAGGGTATTCGCCTCATCATCCCACCTACTGGTCGCAAGGGCATCCTCAAAAAACTACATGCATCACATGAAGGCATCAAGGGAACTAAACAACAAAGAAGTGGTGAACGCACGGAGAAAAACGCACTGGATGAAAAATTCATGAAGCCCATAATCCATGCCGAGACCAGGGCTCGAACGTGTGGCACCAAAGCGCCTAGCAGACGAGAATAACCTGACTGTCCGGTACGCCATCACGTCATCTCCAAAAAAGGATGGGCATTGACGAGACAGCCTGACCTAAAAACTGCGTCATTGCTCATCCTTTTTGAGGATGACTTGATGGCATAGCTTATAGTCAGGTGATTCTCGTCTGCTAGGCGATTGGGTGCCGCAGGTTTGAGTCCCGGCCTTGGCACGGATTGTGAGCGTCATGAAATTTTCATCGAATGCGTTTTTTCTCCGTGCGGTCACCACTTTTTTGAAGTCTTTTTCTATACTGACTACACTAGCTCGTCATTGACGGATTCTTTCAGGGGGCCGGTCAGTTCGAATTACATTGACGTGCTAACCGTCCAGCGCTCCTTTGCTACTACCATCTTCCGGACCGAGGACTCCCGTGTGGATGAAATAGCCTAACCTAGAAACTGCACCAATGCCCATCCATTTTTGAAGATGAAGTGATAGCGTAACGGATAGTCAGGTAAATCTCGTCTGCTAGGCAATTTGGTGCCGCAGGTTCAAGTCCCGGTCTCGGCACGGATTTTGAGCTTCATGAATTTTCATCGAACCAAACAACAGCCCAACACACGTGGTTGCCCGCTATTAACAATGACATCGTGAATTTCGTTCACACCTTGTCCGCTGCACCAACCGAGCCACTGCAAGGAGCCGATGATCATTAACCTTCCACGCAGGCTTTTGAAGCAACATCTGCCGACTTCGGCCAAATAGAGCCAATACAATCCACATCTTTGCTGACCGCTGTTCTGGCGGGGCGGAATGTACTGCCGTGGCAAGTACTTCCATGTACAACGCTATTGGAGTCCTTTGCCAGTCTTTTACTTCCTTGGGAGTCCGCATGCGGATGGATGGCGGCCCTCCCTTTTCTGGCAACGACTATTTTCGCCTCCTTGCAAGCTGGGGCCACCTTGAACTATCCTTACCACCCAAATCAACAAACTTGCAGAAGCAACTATTAAGAAAATGAAAGGTCAGATGCGCAAGACAGCACTGGATGGTCACCTTGACTGAGAAGACTTCACAGCGGGCATTCTGGAGCTTCGCAACACACCGAGGTCAAGTGGCTGCTCATTTTCCGATATAGTCCTTGGCCGGCCTCTCCGCTCCCTTGTTCCTGCGCATCACCAGTCTTTGGCACCATCGGGAATAGACACAGCCAATGACAGCTATGCCATCGCAGCGCAGCAAGGAGACAGCACCAGAGCTCTCTATAATCGATCAGCCAAGCCTCTGCTACCTTTGAAAATTGGCCCTGATAAACTCCTTTAAGATCCCAAATCTTTTTGGTGGGACAATATCGGCACAGTTATCATTATTGAATGCCATCATAATATTTATTACCATGTAAGAATTCCCAGTGAAGAATCTACAGGCACAACCGTGGCTTCCTTCGATGACGCCACAACTCTCTGCCATCCAGTGACCACGATGTCGCTTCCTGGACGGCAGCTTCTTTACATCGGAGTACCCCGCAGCGCAACACCAAGCAGGTATGCCGCCTGCCATCTCTTTCTGGTTTCTTTTAGTTACTTCCATAAACTGGACCTTTGACCACTTATAGCATACCTCCACTTTGAATGATCTGTTTTTGTCTGCAGAAAGTGGAGATGTTGTACATTAATGATCCATATCCATAGCAACCTTCCTACAGGTGGAAATGATGCTGCATGGATTTATTACTCTCGATCTGAATCGAAATAAGTCACGCTTCTAGATCGCAGCTCCTTGTCTGGTGTAGTACCTAACACAACACTTTGTCAGCAGCCTTAAAGTTGCTCCTCAGCCAGTAGTACTCATCCCTGATGGAGCAAAAACGAGCATCCATAGGAACATAGCAAAACTTGGAATGGCCATGCTGATTGGCTTCCAGCGCGTGGATCCTGACCGGGTTCTTGTGTGTTTCAGCTGTCCAAGGCTTGCTCCTTGTGCTTATCATTCATTTGGTGATGACAAAATTAAAAAGGAGATTTTATTTTAAAGGCAATACCAGGAAAACATTCGCTTTCCGTGGCTCTGATCCTTGGTTTGCGGGGCTAACGCTTTGAGCAGCAAGTCTCGTGTAAATTGGAGCCATCGTCTCAGGAGCGAGGTATCTTTCTCCTTTGTTTTTTCAAATCGAGTTGTCTTGGTTCATGTTTTTGTCTGTTCTTTTTGGTACATCATCAACCTCTTCACAGAACCTTCAACAGTTGATTCGAGCGAGTGTGAAATGTCGAGCACCCTTCGCCCTGTATGCCGAGCGACAGCCATTCTCCTTGTCGTAACAAAGACCACTCTGTGGATTCCTAAGACGTGCTCAGGTTGACAAATGGTAGAGCTGTCCGCATTACTAGCATTCTGCCTAGGGCGTGGCTGTTTTTCTTGCAAAGCGAAGCTTCAATGAAAAGCACAAAAACAAGGGTTTCAAGATGAAAATCCTGACTGGGGAGCCAGTTTAAGACTATCCACGTCCGTGTACAATCTGCTACCAAATGCACGATCAAAGGAATGCCCATCAGGACGTTATATGCCATCCAACACAAGACCATATTTCTGACACACGTAGTCATCTTCTGCTTCAATTTCCTGGCTCCTCCTTCGTCTTGTTGGAATCCTCCACCGAGAGTGCCATGGTGTTCTATACGTTGCACATGCATCGTCGACGCGATCTTGCGACGCGCAAGATACATCAATTTCCGTGGTGACATCAACATTCATAACAGAGACCCAATCAGTGGCCAGGAATTTCTTTGCAGAAGTTATGCTCGAGTCTGCGCCAAAGTCGGGATCGGCTGGCCTAAGGAAGATAAAGAATAAGAGGAGAGAATCACGTTTTACGCCAGGTAACCTCTCCTTCCACCCTTCTAACAGAATTGATAAGGGTGCAGAGCACCGAAACGTCTTTGAAAAGGATCTCCACACTTGACCCTTGAGTCACTGGGTGGTGAACATGCACCCATTATTTTGCTCTTCATGTTGAAAGCAGGAAGACGCTATACTGTCCAAAGACCAAAGGAAAGCAAGCACCTCTGAAAGAAATGCGGGAAAGATTTTTTCTTTGTCCACACAGGACCTTAAAAGCGCATGTTTTTCACAAGAAAGAAACATCGACAAAAGTAGCAGAAAAATCTAAACCAAGCAAGAAAGAGGAACGGAAGGGAGTGAAAACAGCACGGGACAACCCAGCTAATGCTGACGTCATGAAGTGCCTACAGCAAATGAAATCTGAGTGATCAGCTGGAAAGATATTTTTCCTGTTGTTGGCTCTGGAGCATTAAGGCACGGTCTGCACACATCAGACGAGCTGCAAAACGGCGTCTTGTCTTATGAGCACAGCCTTGGCCAAGTACCTCAGGATGTACCTGCAGTGAGATACATGTGGCCATCAAGAAAACGCTTAAGGCCCATACATATTGAAGACATTAGTGTCGGATATTAAGCTTTTCCACACAAGCGCTCTCCCAATACAAATAACTAGCTACATACTAGCACTTTGAGATTAAATCAGCCACGGCTAATTCCAATTCACTGTTAAGCAAAGCAAATGAAATGTCTCTGTCGCAGGGAAAGAGTCGATCAGCAGTTGACTGTAAAGAACATTCTCAAGAATGAAACTAAACAAGCCATTGAAGTGGACAGCCCCAGCAGAGACACATCGAAGGGAATTGTCAGCCAGCCCGACAGTTGACTGAGCTGTTGAAGGGCATGTAACAAGTAATCGAGAAGACTGTGTTGTAACGTTCACCTACTTTGACTTGACACTGGCTTTTCATCCAG
The DNA here is from genome assembly GCA_028571005.1 of Clathrina lutea. Classification (NCBI taxonomy): domain Eukaryota; kingdom Metazoa; phylum Porifera; class Calcarea; order Clathrinida; family Clathrinidae; genus Clathrina; species Clathrina lutea. The sequence goes on along the minus strand of JAOWAR010230045.1, from coordinate 6,697 downwards.
CACTCCTTTTGCACTGCAGCCTTTGCTGAACCAGCTGTGCAGTGTTCCTCAAGGTAGCTGAAGATTGGGAAGAGTTTAGTAAAGGCAATGTTCATATTGTTGTCGTTCAAAAAGAAGAATCTTCTCCTCTGCAGTCAATAGAGAGTTCTTAACCTACAGCTGCCTCAACGCTTTCGTTCGAGCTGATCCCTAAGGCTCCATTGCACAAGCACGACAGCACTTCACACCACTGCTATAGTAAGCAGTGCTCTTAGTATCACTTGTAATCATCTCATTCAACAAGTTCAAGTTGAACGATTTTTAGTGACCACACGTATGCTTAAAGATGAAATTCTGTTAGAGGCAAGACAAAGTTTAAGAGTAAAGAAAAGTGTTTCTCTGACAGGAGCGTCCTCAGTTTCTTTTTGCCACTCGTCTGCTTTTGCGAGAGTTGACTGAATTGCTTCTGGACCTGTGGCATATCTTATGAGGGCCAGTAAGGGTTGGATAAGGTGTGGATGGAGAGGAGACTGAGAAAAAAAGTGAAGTGAGAAGGGTAATGTATGAGGTGAGAAGATTGGTGTGTGAGGTGAAGATTGCTGAGAATGATGTTTGTATGGAGCTCAGAGGGGAATCTAAGCTGAGAATGGTAAAGGTTGTTAAGTGTGAGGCGTAAAATGCAGTTAGCAGGGGAGCCTAAGGTTGGAATGGTGGTGTGCGTGGTGAGGATTGTTGAAGCGTCCATATAAAATAAGCCCCAGATCCAGAAGCAACTCAGTCAGCTCCCCCAAATGCAACTGAAGACGCTGCTGTCAGCAAAGCGTGATTCTGTACTCTGCAACATTATATTGTCCACCATTTGCGTTTTTAATAAAGTTTCCTCTTCAAGAACTTCATTTTGAAAGCAGCCAACCGAAATTTGGTCTAATTTCTCAAGTAAGTGATTGCGTCATCCATAGGCTGCTAGTAAATTGCAGGACTCCAGCTGATCATTACTCTTGACTGAGGATATGATTCCCGCCAGTGCACAGAAATGCTCTTTGTGTGAAATGTCAACCTCCTACCTGTTGCAAGACCCTTGAATGTCGCCAAAAGATGCGAAGTGGACTCCACTTACAACCATAAGTCTCAGACACCTGATGTCAGTAATTTCTAGAATATGCAAAGGAGGACACGTGATACAGAAAGCAGCAAAACCTAAATTTGTGAACTTTGAAGTAAGTCTCCCTGAAGTTACAGGACAAGCCTGAATAGTCAGTCAACCTGGCAAGTATCTTGCTTTCAATAATTTTGCAACCTTAAGTGTAAAGGTTCCCAAGAATCCTGAGGCACACCCTACCCTTGGCACAACATACCCTTGCATGCACCTAACTAACACGATCACCAACAGCAAACTTGAACATGCACACAATTTCAAACATGCTTAGCACAATGCTCTAGTCACTCTTTCACACCTCTGACACCCTCAGCACAGTACATTGCACCAATCACACTTTTTTTACACCTCTCGCATTTGTTGTGTCCTACATCTACCCTATTCCCTCATTTTCTCTCTCAGAACCTGAGGAAGCCCAGTGGGCGAAACGTTGTTCCCGCTCTATCACCACCTCTCTTCTTTTTCTGTAAATCAAAGATGAACCTCCCTTTCTGAAGAATTTTTTCCCAAGAAGTTGCTTTACACACGTTCGATAAATTTCGGCATTCTTTGTCAAACAAACAATATATCAATAGGTTGGGGAGGAGAATCTGTGCTATATGCTTGAGGCCATTACAAAATTGCAGATAAGGACTTTCTCCGTAAGGGAACTGTTCCTGATTGACGAACATTGCTGAAATATAGACATTTAAAGTGTTTCTATCTTGTCAAGATAGATTGCAAAGGTATGAGAAATGTCAGTAATCTTGCCAGCCTGGGAATATGCAAGACAAGCCGCACATGCTGCCACTACCCTGTCAATAGGAATGGCTGGTCAGGATAAACATGTTATAGTGGCCTTAGCTTCTAGTTCAAACTTAATCCGGTCTCTTGGCTTACGAAAAAGTATTAAGTTACTAGTACAAGCTCATTCATGTTATTGGACGAGGTTTGCGAGCATCCAATCCACTGAACGCTACACGTTGGTCAGCGGAGTTTCAGTTGTGTTGAGTGAAAGAAAGCCAACTACTCATGCACTCTGCAAGCACTTCACTCATGGAGGTTATGCAGAAGCCAGAGCTAATAGTATACATTAAAAGATGAAATTTTAAGCCATGGCATTGAGGAGAGACAATGAAAGTGACAAACTTTTTATGAAAGATATTCGAGACACTTCAGTGTCCATTGCTATCGTCAGTTCGAAAGACTTTTGTTTAATGTAACATATGAGTGACATCTACAAGGTCCTTTTTATCACTTGGGACAGTGTAGTGTATTGATTAACTAAAATAATTGTCGCCATGGTAATCGTTGGGGCTCTGTACGCACGCTTTCATTGATCATCAGTCTTCTTTTAGGTGCTTGTTGAATCACGGCTGATATGAGGTAAAGAACACACGTGGTGTGGTGTGCGGTGTAGAGGGGACCCCAACAGTGCTGACGTGGATGGCGGGGACAGGTTGGTGCCCTCAAGGATTTCGATGCGAAAACCGATAACATCGTTGAATATTTGGAAACAATTTAGCTGTACTGTATAGTTGACGATGTGTCTGTGCCCAGCAAGAAGAAGGCCTTGCTACTAACGACGATGGGCCAGGAGGCCTATCACGTGCTCAGGTCATTAATTCAACAGCCCCAACCGAGTTGGGTCTGGAGGTGTTTAAGAAATATCTCCTGGGCCATTTTGCCAAGAAGCGCGTCACGATCGCATAGTGATTCAAGTTTTTTTTCACCGGCAACAGCAGCCGGGTGAGTCAATCACAGCATGCACGGCAGAACTACGCCACTTGGCTACTCATTGTGCATTTGGCCAATATCTAGACGAAGTGTTGAAAGACCACCTCGTCTGTGGCCTGATCTGTGAACACACGTAGCGCAGTCTCTTTGCCGAGACAAACCTTACCTTGATATCGGCCTTCGAGAAGGCCCAGGCAGCAGAACTCGCAACGAGGGAAACGCTGACAATGCGCAGTTTGGAGATTAGTGTAGACATGGCAGTCAAGAAGATGTCTCCTGAGCATGGCAGCTATGGTGCCACCTGGACCGCTGGCGGATGCTTTTGTTGTGGAAGACAGCATGCCCCATCGTCATGCCAGTTTCGGAACGCAGAGTGTCACCAGTGCGGGGAGGTGGGCCACATTGCCAGAATGTGCCGCAGCGCGAAGAAACCAACGAAACAGGACACGCAGGAGCCCAAGTACTGGAGAAGGGGAAAGGCAGTGAAGTTGTCAACCTTGACAGCGATGGTGAGGTGGATAGAGGAGAAGATGACACCATATTTATCAGGCACCTAGGCGATAACCAACCACAACCCCACAGAGAGTTCAAGCCTCTTACCATACAAGTGATCATGGAAGACAGGCCACTTACTATGGAGACCGACACGGGGGCGACTGTGTCGGTTCTGCCCGGGCACACAAATCGTGAACTATTTGAGCATTGTGAGCTGGAGGAGACATCTGTAACACTGTGGTCGTGCACTAGGAATTGTTTCCGAGGGCATCATCTGGGTGACAGGATCATCATGGCGAACAGCAAAGGCTGTGGCTGTTTGTAGGAAAGGCTGTTCTGAGCCCTTGTTGGAACTGGAGTAGCTCAGTCAGGTGCGACTTGACTGGCCTAGTGTACTCAGGCCTGTCGTGGTCTAACACCTTGGCACTGAGTCTATGCAGGACCACCTGAGCACATTGCTCAGCAGGCATTATTCGGTTTTCTCGCATACATTGGGCACTTTCACGGACATCCAAGCAGCGCTAAACATGAAGCCTGAGATGGGTTGAAGTTCTGCAAAGCGCGGCCAATGGCGTATGCACTTTGGCCCTGCGTGGAGGCAGAGCTACCGCTTACAACGTGAGGAGATAATTACACATGTGGCCTTTTCGGATTGGGCAATGCCAGTGGTCCCAGGGGTCAAGCCATTCAAGTCACTACAACCAGTTTCAAGAATGCCTATCAGCAGGTGCAGCTGTCGCCGGAGAGCAAGCCACCTTTGCCATCAACACCCACAAGGGCATCTATGAGTACAACCACCTGCTGTTTGGGATAGTGTCAGCCCAGGAAAAATAGCAGAGGGCCATGGACCAAGGTGCTAGTCGGGATTCCCAAGACAGATTGCATCATTGATGATATCATCATCACCAGAGTTGATCGTGAGGAGCACTTGCACAACCTCGCCATAATGTTAGAACGCCTGAGCAAGCATGGCCTGCGCGCGCAAATCTGCCCAAAAGCAGATTTTTCAAAGACTGTGTTTGGTACTGTGGCCGTGAGGTGGATCAACATGGCCTGCAGAAGCTTGACAGCAAGGTTCAAGCTGTTCTGGACACACCCAGACCTCAGAATGATAGTCAGCTGCGATCCTTTCAGGTGTTAGGGAGCTACTATCATAAGCTCAGTTTACCACATCTGGCATCGGAAGCCAAGACCCTTCACGACCTGTTGCAGACAAGGACAAATTTCAAGTGGTCAGCCAAGTGTAACCAGTCATTTAATCGTCTGATGGCATCTGATCTCGTGCTGACACACTATGATGTGGCATTGCCAGTGAGATTGGCATGTGATGCGCCGCCATATGGACTTAGCGTCGTTTTGTCGCACGCAATTCCCGAAGGAGCAGAACGCCTGATTGCATACGCATCCATGACAAAGACGAAGGAAACGTCCAGATTGACAAGGAGGCACTTGTAATAGTCTGGGGCGTGCAGAAATTCCATACACACCTCCACGGTCACCACTTTATGACGGACCACAAGCCGCTGATGGCGATAATTCATCCGGCCAAATCGATACCAGCAATGTCAGGCGCATGCCTGCAGAGGTATGCGTTGTTCCTGGCACGTCATGACTATGACATTGAGTATCGCTCTACCCAAGAACATGGCAACGCTGATGGCCTATTGCGGCTTCCCTTAGCAAACGATAAGGTCATTCAAACAGACAGTGTGGCGGCGATGCTTAGTGCTACGATCGAGGCTTTACCCGTGACAGCCGAAGAGATCAAGCTGGCGACACGTCGTGAGGCAACTCTTTCCGCAGTGCATGAGGTGGCCGTTACAGGTACCACGCTGCCCGTTGGAAGCCCATACACACGCCATCAGCCCATCAGGGATGCCTAATGTGGGACGCCCGGGTAGTGGTCCCTCCTTCCCTGCAGAAACATGTTCTGTCCGACCACCATGTTGGCATTTTGGGAGTCATCAAAATGAAATCTCTAGCCCGCAATTATGTGCGGTGTCAGAGATCAATGCAAACATGGAATGCATTGCGAAGACTTGCTCTGGCTGTCAAGCTATCCTTCAGACTCCAATGCATGATGGCCAACATCCCTGGGAGTGGCCAACCCGATCGTGACAGCGGCTGCATGCTGACTTCGTAGGACCAATCGACAACTGCATGTTCTTGGTTGACATTGATGCAATGAGCAAGTGGCCTAAAGTGAGTCCGCTCAAGTCCACGACCAGTGCAAAGACCATCTCCCATCTGCAGGACATGTTTACGCAATTTGGAGTGCTAGAAGAATGACTGACTTGATCTAAAGAACACATGTGGTGTGGTGTGTGGTGTAGAGGGGAACCTAACAGACAGTAAAATGATCTAGTGTCTTGAATCAATACTAATGCTGACTCCATTATCGGAAGAAAAAGCCGAGAGAATGTTGCTGTGACAAGGAAGCAGGCATGCATATCCCTCTGCAGAGTTGAAGCTGTTGGCGAAACGAAAAAGCAGGTGTACAGTTGGAAGGAAGGGAAATGATGGCAGATTGGGGGATCCTGTCAGTCTAGGTCTCTGTTGACCGTTAATAGTCATTGTAGCTGGTAGTGTAAATTCACAGGCCAGAATGATCTTACTTCACGGATACCTGTCCATGCTTGTTCAATAGACCCTTTCAGAAAAGATTGCCTGGGTTCGTGGGTCGGGGCAAGCGCTCCATGGCCGGCCACGCTTGGTCGCAAGCAGATGATTGCGGTTGTCACTTGCTGTATGTGGACGTGAAGAAGTCGATCATCAAAGGAAATTCTGCTCCTCCACCTTCTCGTGAGAACTATCCAAGGCCCAATTGGACTGTGGCGAATCTGAAGACATTTCTGAAGAAGCACGGTGCTCGTTTGTCAGGAAAGAAGGCTGGGCTTTTCAAGAGGTAAAGCTCGTTACCGTTGATTCGGTGTTGACACGTGATCGTTGCCTAACGTGCGTTGTTTGATTTCCAGGGCGCTGTTTAACCAGAGGAATCCGGACGCAGCAAAAGCGAAGAGTTCGGTAAGTAGACAGCGGAAGGATGGTATGACTGGAGAGAATTCGAAGCTGGACAACAAGGACCGTGAGCCCCCATTTCCTGAAGAGGGTTGGTACATTTTGCGCTTTTTGTCAAAGGCTTGCTCACCCATGGTGGATCTTTCTTGCGAGGCCATGTGTCAAGCCATGAGAAGTGGCAATGATTTTTACGACAGCCTGGGTGTAAACGAGCTGCTCTCAGTGGACGAACTCCTCGAATTCCGGCCAGGGTTGCGACTGGAAGTTGTGACATGATCCATTTAGTCATGTATTAGTCTATTTTGGTGACTTGCTCGAAATGAGTCATTGTTC
>JAOWAR010229934.1:0-14229 GCA_028571005.1 Clathrina lutea | reverse complement strand
TAATCCGTGCCAGACCGGGACTCGAACCTGCGGCACCAAATCGTCTAGCAAACGAGAATCACCTGACTATCCGCTACACCATCACGTCAAGTTTGTTGGTAACCAATGGCAACCAATGGAAAGATAAAAGGTGGAATTAAACATTGTTTAACCACCATGTTGTTTTCTGACTTGAAAACACACCAGGGAAACATCAAAAAGTATCAGCATTTGAAAACTCTACAACAGGAAGTTTGCTGGGGTTCATATCCCCCCCCCCCTCACCCCAGCCCTGAATTGGGTTAATGGAAGGAATGAGCTTCATTTTATCTGCTTACATGATGTAAAATGTCCACCCCTTTGTCAGAAATGTGGGATCATACTGACATGGAGAAACAGGGCTATTTCGACATCAACTAACACGAAACATCTAGGGACAGCGGCAATAATAATAAACATGCTTGTCTACTAATGCCAGGCCCATAGACATAGTTCTACAATGGATTTGTTTCTTTCCCCCAGCCTGCTGGTGTGAGAATGTGTGTGAGTTGTTGTTGTTGTTGTTGTGTGTGTGTGTGTGTGTGTGTGTGTGTGTGTGTGTGTGTGTGTGTGTGCACGTGCCCGCATGCACAAGTAGTGTCAGAGACTTAACACTGGCACAGCTGTGAAGGTGCACTGTGGGGCACCTCCACCGCTGAAGTACCAGAGCTGACTAAAACAACAGAGATGAGGACACTCCTTGCCAATTTATTATTCTCTAGTAAGGGTTGTTCCGCACAAAAGTGATCATGATGTTCAAGTTCACAGAAAGTTTCCTCGTGTGGCAGACGATCAAGTGTAGGCTCGTTGCAATATTTTCAAAATTTCAAGCTGCAAATCAGTTCCTGTTTTGTTTCCAAATTATGCTACCGTGGTTTTGGCTAAAAATCCCAACAATACTGAAGAATATCTGTTCTTTCTTCCAGCGTGATTCACCAAAATCACTGAGCGCACACCGCAGCGACCTACCAAGCTGGTCGTCAAAGGATGTCTGCAAATGGCTGGAAGATTCAGGATTTTCAGACCTTGTCTCACTGTTCCAAGGTGAGGGCTAAAAAAGAACTCATTTTCAGTGTGAAACGAATGGGCATAGACCAATAGATGCTGGTGAGGTTTCTTTTTTTTTTTTATATTTGGATTTGAAGCGCAAACGGTGAAATTCGTTGATAGAAAACAGGTAGCAAACTGGTCTGGTGGGAACCTCATTAAAGATCGGTTAAATTAAGATCTGACCTTAATCATACAGCTGTTGCTAGGCTTAGTGAAGACTTAGTTGACTGAGAAAGATTTTATATGGGCAGGCAGCAGATAATTATTTTGTGTCATCTCTTCAGAGGCGAGGAAAGAGCAGGAGAATAGATGGCAGGTGTGTGGCACCATCCGGAGGAGTTTCATCCCCTTACTCACTTACTACCAGCCTGGCAAGACCACCTGCTATCAATTTTCTTGATTTTTCTCTCTCCTCTCACACCTCTCTCCCCACCTGGGAACCTGTCATGCTCACCCTCACCTAAAGTTGGACCCGCCACCCAATCTATTTGTCTATGTAAGATCCCTCTGAGTCTAATTAATTCTTCATGAAGTCTCTAGTCTTGAACAGACTATACCAACAAAGGCGATGCCTTTAAAGTGTTCAGATAAGCACTAGTTGTTGATGGCGTTGGCATCGGAACGTTTTGCTTCCTGTTTATCCATCAATAAAATTCACTGTTTGTGTGTTCAAAACCAACTGCTGTTGAATTGAATGGCGCCACGGGTGAAAAGTAAAGGGTCTGTTACTAACTTGAAGAAAGCGATGCTTTTCACTTTTTCTGTGCTTTGGTATGAGCAGACACAATCATGCATGCACGTACGTGCATGTACACATGCACACATACGCACTGGCATGCACACACACACACACACGCACACACACACACACACACACACACACACACACACACACACACACACACATAGCTACAGGCATTCCCAAGGCTAGGCAGTAGCAGAAGGCACACATTAAAAGATGATGAAATTTGAAAGAAGGAAAAAAACTACCTTAAACTTGGGTAAAGAGAGGCAACAAGAGAAGGATTTTTGTTGTGGTCATTGTTTTGCAGATAATTCTGTCAACGGTCTTCGTCTCGCCACAATCACAAACCATCAACTGGGTAGGTGACAATGCACAGTCAGACATGCATGGTTAAACATTAACATTGCCCAGTCTTACAGAAAAAAAGACAATAATTGGGGCTCAGTTGAACGTATTATGGAATAGCTATTCACATTTGCAGGCATGCTGCACCCTGGACATTAGGGCCTGCTTTATATTAGACTTCATGAAAAAAAAAGAAAAAATTAACAACTCAGTGATGCTGTACCTGTAGTTCTTTGTTGATATTTCCATAACAAAATACCAGACTCTGGCTGTGGTTGGTTCTCATCTCATGGATAAGCTAGACTTTCCTTCTTTTAAAAAATTGTAGCAATTTCCCTTTCCTTTCCCCTTTCCCCTTTATCGCTTTCTCTTTCTCCGAAGGGACTTTCTCTTCCTCAGTTAACCCTCGTACTCCTCGTTCTCCTTCTCCTCCTCCTCCTCCTCCTCCTCCTCCTCCTCCTCGTATTTCTCATCCTCATCTTGCCCATCCTCCTCCTTGCCCTACTTCTCCTCCCCTAACTTCGTCCTCCACATCCTCTTCCTCATCCTCTTTCTTCTCCTTGTCCTCCTCCTCCTCCTCGTCGTCTTCCTCCTCCTCCTCCTCCTCCTCCTCAACCTCATCCACATTCTTTCGTTCTCTTTTTTCAATTGGTTCTTTTGTGTAATCTCACAGAAAACATGGGCATTGCGAACGTGTCTACACAAAAGCTTCTCTTGTCTGGGAGAAATGATCTTTTGCATGGAGGAGAGCTTCCAAATTCGCCCAATGACTTATCATCAATGACGCTGCCTCAAACAGCCAGCTTCTTGGTATGTTGCGCGATATATCTTCAGTGTGAATATTTCTTCAGCACGCTCGTCGTCACAAACACACACACCTATTCCTATTGCAGCTATGCTTAGGAACTGTAATGCCTTACCTCAGTAGCAACACGTGCGAATCTTGCTTCGTTTAGGAGCGATGTCATTGTGTCACCGTAGGAATGTACTGAAATATTCATAAGGGATTATAAAGTTAATTTGGTGGAAGTGAATGAGTTTCAGGAGATTGACCAATCAAAGGAAAAAAGAAGGTAATTCCATTTTGACAACATCTTGCCCACAACAGGCCAACGTTTTCCTGCTGCAATCACCTGATTGTTACACCTGATTGTTACACCTGATTGTTGCGTTTCATGCCTTTCTATTCATGTTTATCTTTTTTTCAGGGTGTTCAAGAAGACTTTATGCGGCCTCGATCACACAGCACAACTGTACTTGAGACGAATCGCCGAGCTCGGAGAAAGAAAACTTCTGGATCATCGCCAAGAGGCGGTGATCCATTGATCGACGCCCAGCTACAGCAACTACGGGAACGGCAGAAATTAACAGATCAACTGCTCAGCTCACGAGAAGATCTCTTCCAAGGAATAACCCGCGCTGATTCAATGCCATCAGTTGTTCCAGATGATTCCCATGACGACAATTTTCAAAGTATGAACCATGTGATACCCGTAAAACGGGGTTGAAACGAGAAAATGCCTCTCAGTGAAGCGAAGTGTTGGAAAGATCGAGGTTCAAACTGCAAGGATGGAGTCGATTAATATCGATTGCAGTGATTGTCAAGTGAAAAAAGGAAAGGACTAGCCTACTTTAGTATGTTCTCTGAAAGACCACCAGCTCAGAGAGTGTGCCTGGACAGGGTTGAAAGCTTTTTCATCTGGGAACTTCTTAGAATGGGTTGACAGCCCTGTGGTAGCTATTGAGTGTGCAGAGCGGGTTGAAAACGCCAGTTGATAGATAGAAAGTGTTCAGAGTGGGTTGAAAAGATATCTTTCGGTTTCCCTTCTGTGAGCAGGTTGCAGCAATACATTGGTAGTGTTTATTAATGGGGTGCAGATTATAGAACTGAACTTTTCAAACACACTCAGAGTACAGGCTTGAATACGCTCGGAGTACAGGCTTGTCCATAGCACAGCACAGCAGGCTCTGTTAAACCAGTCTGGTCAAAGTGTAGCTGTAAATCTAGAGGGTGCTATAGACCTCTCCCAGCGCAAACTAATCTTATATCGAGAATGGTTTCCATGGTTCGTGTGAAGATCTGTTGCCAGGCAGCATGAACGTGGCAAGGGATTAATTGGGGCTTGCACTGCAGTATGTGATCGCAAGCATTGTTGCACGATTTATGACTCCGATAGTCTGCATGTAGTTTGCTTCCACACTGGCGCTCCTATCTCTTCCAGCATTGGCGCCTTATTTTCTTTGTCTTCTCGAAGTACTTGCTTGAATCATTCGCTGGGGCGATGGGGGGTTGATTGTGGCCAACGCTGATATGGCCGCTACTTTGAAGCCAGGCTTACAGGTTTGAGGCACTACTCTGCACAGAAATTTCATTTACTTCAACAGTGATTTCGACATGAAAAATATTGTGTCTTTCCCAAGCCAATTGGTGGCAACACTGTCAATCCAATATTCATTGCCTGAATTGCATGATAGGCAAAGAAGCTTCAGCTAAATTTGGAGCGTGAACGCAAATCTCTGGATCACCTCAGCGGGCCACTGAAAGGTCCACGCCTCTCAGTATGTCAGATCGATGCAGCTGCAGCTCTGTGCTGCTATCACATGACGATCGGTTTAAAAAAACGCCCCATCTCATCGCCATGGCACAGGCAAAATAGTCGGATGTGCATTGGTCCATGTGTTTACTATGATCCTGGAAATTTTTGTATGTGAAAAAACCTCGCAAATCTGGGTCAATGACTCCTCGTAAGCGGCAAATTTTCATAAGTTTGTAGTCAGTAGTAAAATCAGCAGCGGCGGCAAGCAACACATTGGTTTTATAGGTCTTCGCTGCCGCGCCTGTAGACTACAATACAGGCTTCGCTGGGCTTGTTGACTGGTTAGCTGCATGTACATCTACGTGGTTGCAACGCGCTGATCGCAACAATTCGCTTCGCTATCGCCAGCCACCCAGGATACTACAGGTGGTAGTACGAATGCGCTCTACATATTTGTGTGTGACGTCAACAATTTTAGCAAGCCATTGAATTTCATAAATTTTGTTGATTTGTATTGCAAGATTAAATCACTTACAAAAATTTCTAGAAGTGCAGTATGTAAACTCGAATCTCATTCTCAGTGTTTCGTTGTAAAATACCCGTCCCAAAACAAAAATGAGATTTGATCTGTGAGCTCCAGAAGGCTCACGCTGAATGCATGGGAGAAATGTTACAACTAGTGCTGCTCGAAAAAATGAGATTTCTTTGCCATCCGCCAAGGCTACGCCAAGTACTGTGTGTTGATCAGGCATGCCAACAGTCAAGGAGTGAGAGCTGGAGCTGCCGGGAGACTGCAAACAAAGGAAGAAAGTCTTCAAAGACGAAGAAAGTCTTGAAAGAACTAAATCCACTTGAGATCATCACGAGACAGAATTTGCTTTGATGTGTTTTGTTCACCTTTCATTCTAGGCCGCAAGACCAGCCGCTCAAGGTTTGAAAGTGTCTCAACAGATGATGATGATGTTTTTCACAAGAGCGCTCCTTGGAGGCGAACCTCGACAGCAAGTCTTCTTGAACGACGCACGAGCATTCGAGCAAAGCCTGTTGATGGCTGGACCACCCAAGAAGTAGCAATTTACCTTTGTGACAAAAGGATTTCTCTCTCTGTTACGGATAAGCTTAGAGGTAGGCATTGTTCTATCCTATGCCATGTGCAAGTTGGCTCTTTCTTGAGACCTTCATCTGACAATGCGTACCATTAGTTGAACCCAATCAAGGACAGAAACTAGAAAAGCGTCTTAGGCAGAGGTTATCTCGTGTAAACTCGCACAGAATGATTCAACAAAGTTGCCATGTATTGCGTGTGGTCAAATACTTACCAGTTGTGATAATGAATTGAACACCTAGCGAACATGGTAACATTTCATTTCTGGAGGCAGGACTATCAAATATATAGGTTATCCCACTTTTGTTTCGGGTGAAGTATACGGAATATTGATATGCACGTGTTTTATCACTAGGGATTCTATGTGATACTATGTGATACTATGTGGTAAGGTATGTGACACTGTCTATTACCTTTCTTTAGGTGCTGGAGTGGATGGTGCAGAGCTTCTTCGCCTGCAGCCTGAGGGCTTAGGTACGTGTTGAATTGGCTCACCAATATACTTCATGAGCTATGTATCGACATGCACTTAACTAGAAAGTGTACTTGAGTGAAGCTCACCCCGTTTATGTGCAAGCACTGACTGGTTGTATCAAGCTTTATGTTTGCACTAACGTTTTCTATGGGAAGGAAGAGTCATCGCGCACAAACTGTTCTGCTTTTCTCTTGCACCGCATCCCACAAACTTCAGTGCTTCTTCAGCTCGGCTCATGGAGTTGTCAATACTTAATGAATGCCCCACTTGCTTTTTTATGGGTTGATGAATGTCTTGTCACATGTTGGTCCGCTGAACTCACAGTGCGAAAATCCATACTCTCTGTAGCGTGTTGTCCATCAAGTATAGTTCCCTACTGCTGGTCCATTTATAAACATTTGGATCACTCAATCAATCGATCAGAAATGATGTCAGCGTTGTTTCTCACAAGGATGTTCTTTGTGGTGATGACTTGCGCATGGAGCGGGATTCCAGTTTTTTCATCTGCTGAGTTCCAGGCTCCTAGATGGAAAGACAGCGGCCTGCATGCCTAGAACGAAGCAGAGAAACCCAGGATACATTTCAGGGCACTATACGCTAACAGAATTCCCTACATGAAATCAAAATTGTTCATCAAGGGATTGATATGAATTTAAATATTTTGATGGTAGACACCAATTTTGTGTAAATCCTTTTCAAGTGTTCACAGTGATCTGTATTGTGTGCGTGTTTTATGTTTTTGTGTTTGTTTGCTTTTGTATGCATGTGTTTGTTCATATCTGCATACCTTCAGCCCGTCTCGGTATCACAGGAGAAGCAGAGCAGCAGCTGATGGCTGAAATCTTGCAGCTTAACTCTCAGTCACGAAAAAGCTCAAGAAGACCAAGTTTGGCAAGCTCGGCTTCCCTTGAGGTTTGTAACTACCATCAGCCATAAGCCAGCCTCATCTTTCTTACATATCAATAGATCTGATGTACTCCGAGGCACTATGATGCTGTGTTATACAAAATATGTATATTATGCCGACATTGGTATTGGCATGGTAGGATGACCATCACTTCTTAGGCCGCCGGGTCTGAACTTTTGGGCCGATTCGCGAATAAGTTCTGAGAAGAAATTCCTGGCAGCTGATTGGTTTTCTGTTTTGAATGTTGATATCATCACGCAAATTGATGTATCTAGCGTGGCCCAATCGCGTCAACCATGTATGCGGAACGCATGCAACACCATGGCATGTATGCATGCATGTGCATGGCCGGAGCTTTTCAGCGCCTAGATTCGTGAAACTGCAGCCAAGAAGTCCGGACCAGAGAGCATAAGGTGCCTGTTGCAATTTGGCCTTAACTGGTGTTCCTTTATATTTGAATTCTTCAATTTGAAGTGTTGGTATCTGGCAGTGGTAGAGTTTCGTGCCTCATGGAGTTCTAAATTTAGGGTATCTCAGAAAGAAGTCCAAACATGTCTGGACAGTGTATGCAATGCTCACAAATATGCCAGCACAGTGTACAACAAAGCACGTGCATGCGGCAAATCGTGAATGGACGATACATTTTCAACTTTAGTCTGAGCTAATGGCATATGCAAACTTACTTTTCCTTCTTTGATCGATATGATGTACAAAACACCTTCCAAGCTGCAAGGAAAGGATGAGTTCTCTATAAGCAATGTATCCCTCACTGTGATAAGGAAGCTGTCATCATGGTTCATGCTGTGCTCTGAAATTATTCGGGTCGATTCCTATAGTTTGCCACAGAGCCATTCATGACACACTGTAAAGTATTAATCCCATGCATGACTTAGCCTCGACCTGACCCAACCTCTTGTTGCTATGGTGACAATGAACAATGAGTCAAGGAGACAGCATAAGTAAATTCACAAAGAGTGGTGCATGAAAGGGACGGAAAGGGGATTAACGTAATTCTGCAACTCAGGAAATAGATCCGCAGAGTCTAGTCTACATAGATTTGTCGTCACTTTGTTGACGGCTACCGCCATTTCGTTGACGGCTGCCAACTTCTCCATATGTGCTGGTGGTGGAGGGTGTCGAAAGTAGCAGAGGGATGAGACATGCATGCCTTGCATGTGTCTGAAAACAATCTGTCTGCGGAAAGTGGGTGAGCAAGCGCACATCAATGAAAGAACGGACTCTCGGTGCAGCGGTTCTCGCAATCTCATGCTGTCGTGTTCCGAAAATTTGACGACTGCACAACTTTAGACAAACGGGTCCCAACTTCTGGGCCACTTCAGCGATTCAATCTTTGAGAAAATTTCTGACGAGTTTCTGACACCGAGGGACTCAGCGAACTGATTAGGTTTTCTTACTGGTTACTACAACAAACCTCATTAGAAATAATTGAATTCACCGAGAAAAAGAGTAGAAAGCCGAGAGGAGCGAAAAGAGAATGCTTGGTTTGGGGCTGCTACATGGCAAAATGTGCACATAAACCTCGGCTCGGAACTTGGGGAAGGTTGGCCTGTTGAAAGATGTCACAGCCATTCAGCTTGTAACATTCAGCTTGTAAGATGAACAGCTAGGGGCTTGTATACAGGGTAAAGATCCTTGGCGACATGGTCCTGTCGGCCAGGAGCTGGCTGATAGGTATGCATTCCATTATGTTCGAGAAAACTGTCGCCTAGTCGTAAACCGCACCGTCCCCACAAAAATAACCAGTTGGGCTGGGCTCAAGGTTTTTCACCGGCTTTGCTCAGTGCAACCGTTTCCTAAATCAGAATGGCCTGAGAACGTTGCCTTTTCCCGTGGTTATAGGAAGGTGACATGACAATCCCAAGCCAGCCTTCACAACCACCTCAGGTTGTGGTCGAAGAAGGTAAGCCGGACTGAAGCTCCAAAGAGGTGATGCTTGAACACAGTTGGTCCTGACTATTCTCATTGCCTTGTAAGAAGTTGCAATGTGTAGTTTCGATATCTATTTTAGGTTGCCCGGCCCTTGGCGTGTAATTTACAAACTTGATAGAATGAAAAAGATCTTATACATAATCAACCGAGCAACTCCTTGTTTTAAGTGTATTTGCCACTGTTAAAATCAAGATATTGGGAGCAGACAAATTATGCCCTTGACGGCTAGTCAGTTTGAATCAACAGAAATGTCATTCTGCTGTCCAGAAAGCCATTCCCAAATCATATGAAAATTTTCATCTCAATATGAAGTGTGATTGCCATCATTTTCCATCCTTGCCACTCCATGGTCTAATGGAGCAAACTGCCTCCCGTTTCTCAGCACCAGAACCCGAAGTGCACAATACTCACCTTTTGGGACTCTCCCGACTGTCAGACATCCCAGAGGCCTCCCTGCTTCGTGGCCAGCGACTGGTCTCCCCTCTTGATGGTGAGAGATCCACACTTGGCGTCTATACAATAAAAGGGAATGTTTGAGAGGGCTTAACAGACCTTTTTGAAAATGGTATCAACCAAAATCCTCAAGAGACCCACCCATGATAATTGAAACGATTGTTGGATTTTCCTCATGGAGTTAACTAACTATTGACTTGAAATTGCCATGATGGCGGTACTGAGCACCAGCTGAACTATAACACTCCATAGACTGTCTCCTATTGCCAGCATTAAAGGGACACCTCCGTGCTTTCGGAGTGCCATTTTTTTTAAAAGAGTTTTCTCTGATTTCGTCACATTCACAAGATGCGCGCATACTTTGAAAGCAGAATCACTCGGTGCCTCATCGCGACTTCGAAGAAATGTTCTACCATCTTTCAAGGCCGCGGATCCCCAGCAGTGTCCCTTTAAATGTCATTATGTGTTTTCACCACCCAGCTATCCAATATACACCCAGCTACCCGATATAAGCACTTTGATCATTTAACATGCAAAGGATCAGATAGCAACACTACGATGGTTTCAAAACTGAAGAGCTGTGTTTATTGCCACACATTCTTTTGCGTCACCAACACCCTCTCGTAAAATTATGTTGTCTGGATAAATCGTTTGAAACATGCCCAGCAATAAGCTTACAGCAGGTGATTTACACAGCCACGGTACCATCAAGGCTGAACTGCAGAGCCTGACTCCTGGTAGACTGTGAAGTTGCAGAAAATGTCCGTTGTGCTGTCATGCCCTCTCTTTCAAATGCAACACCACTCAGCAGAGTGTTGAAATTGATACTACAAGGTGTGACTTCTTCTCCAGCAACGCCGGACCACTCTGA
Source organism: Clathrina lutea (assembly GCA_028571005.1). Taxonomy (NCBI): domain Eukaryota; kingdom Metazoa; phylum Porifera; class Calcarea; order Clathrinida; family Clathrinidae; genus Clathrina; species Clathrina lutea. The sequence goes on along the minus strand of JAOWAR010229934.1, from coordinate 3,773 downwards.
GCCAGAAATGTCTGATGGTGATGCTGATGTGGACGAGGCAAAAGAGGCTCCGAGCTCTTTGGTTGGTTCCCCGGCTATAGCACCACCTCCATCGATGTTCCGCACTCTATCACGGGATCACACACCACACCAGTCGTTCATGGCGGTCGATGATGAGGTTTGTGGCATACGGTGTTGAGTGCTGAGTTGTCTTGAACTAGGATGAACACAGATGGACAGATGGTCGGACAGACAAACAGACAGAAAACAGGCAGACAGACAGACAGACAGACAGAAAAACAGACAGAGAGACAGACAGACAGACAGACAGACAGACACCTAAGCACAAAAATACAAACACACATGTCTCTCTCTTGTACCCATCGCTGTGCTGTGCCAAGAAATAAACTGGCAGTGGTGAAAGAAGAATATTTGATCTTCGGAGATGTCACAATAAACAAATGATGTCACATTAAACAAATGAGAACTGGAAGTCAGTAATTTCACCCTACACCGAAACATTACTGGAGTTTATCTACTATGGGGAACATTCATCAAGCATAAGGTGAGCATAATGTCTGTGGTTGGAAACCCCTATATTTCTGAGGCTGAGTGGTGTCTTTATTTGAATATTTACGTGGCAAAGAAAGAAGCTCAATTCTGACCATGACATTTCCACTCATCTTCCAGGATGGCCTGGCAACATGGGATGTGGACGATGTGTGTGAATGGCTGGATGAAATTGCCCTTACCCGATACATTGATGCTTTCAGGGGTAAGGGAAACAGTGACTCTTCTTTCAAGCTACCATGCCTTTGTCTCAGGATTTTGAGCATAAAGTGTTGTTGTAGCGAAGTACTCCATGATCAAACATCCAGTATTCACGGTTCTTGTCTTTGATAGACCTTGAGGTGGAACACACCTTATCCTTTTCTTCGCCATTCCTTTCTCCTGCTCTTTTCTCCGTTCTTGTCTGCTGCTCTTTCCTTTCCTATTGCCGTCTATATTTTCCTCTGATTGTGAGGCTGGGGTGTGTCGAATCAAACATGCTATACAGTTCACTTTTCTGAATGTCTCTCTCAATTCTTTTTAGCTCACCAAGTAACAGGAAGGGATCTTCAAACAATTGATCTTAGCCTTCTTGGTAAGCACCTGGTGGATGCACTCGATTTATCATCTGATTGCTTTTTGTTATCTCTTCAGTAGACGTGTTACCTTGACTGACTCCGGTGTATGGAGATGGCATTTAGTTTGTGAAGTGTAGCAATGCAGCGCACCAGCGTGCTTGATTGTACAGAATTTCCTGGCTGTACCCTCTCTAAACTCAGCAGTGTGGACAATTATGAGAGGCATAATTTATCAAATTGAGCTGTGAAAAGAAACGGTTAACTCCATCAAAGTTTAGTGAATGCGAAGTGTCTGCATAAACATTTTATCTTTGCAGAGAGCCTGGGTATCTCAGCAGAGGATCGTGAGCCACTTCTTGCAGGCATTTATGATGTGTGCTCCACAACAAATGCCACCGACAATTTGAAAGGTACCTTAGAAGCTGTGGAGCATGTTCAACATTTAAATTCATAATGAGATAAGACAGGAAGGACTGGTTGGAAAGGAATAGTGGATCAGAAAAGAAATGTTTCTCTGCTAGGGCTTCGTCGGGCTAAGCTTGGGAGACAAGACTAAAAGAAAAGACCAGAATGGACACTTAAAAATAGATTCAAGTCAAATTGTTTTTACCTTCTTCCTGAATTTATAGGCAAACACAGACGTTTACTTCTTCCCCTGGTATTAGGGATTAGGAGCACACCATGTTGACAAATATTAACGGGACTGCTAATCAGGGGTAGGGAACTAGAAGAATAGGTTAAAAGGAAAGAAAGAAAGAAAGAAAGAGCGCAGCAGTAGGTTTGATCCTTCGGCGACATAGTAATTGGAGTTCTGCAGTAATCTGGCTGTGCTAGGCAGTGGCACCACACGCTTGTTGTCAGCCCATGGGTTCTTTCTTTCCAATAATCTTACATTCTCATCCCAGCACGACAATGTTCTCTTTACTTTAAATTACATTACTGCCTAAAATTTAAGTTAAACCTATGATAAAAGAAAACCGGTTGAATTTGCAGGGGAGTTCCGCGGTGAACTAACAGAAAATTTGTGACCAGTAGCACAGAACCTCATTTGGGGAAAGATTCAGGAGAACACAAGGTGACATATATGGTACTATAGGGGAGTGGAAGCATGAAGGGACTGAATCTCAGCCTAGGACTTGGACAATATGTTGGCATAGCGACAGAAAAATGAAAACCTCGATTACTTCCTTTGTGTTTTACTTTGCGCAGAACTGCTGAGACAAGCTAAAGGTGAAGAAAAGGACAAGCTACAAGCTGTTCTCGCTGTTCTCCAGTCCAACGATCACTCAGCTGCTGATCTTGAAACTTTCATTTCGCTGGGAATGGAACAACTGATCTTTCCAGGCAAGAAAGGGAGGACAATGAAGACTCCAAGGGAACGAACACTCTCAGCAAGCAGCCATGGGAGTGTTCCGACCAGCACAGGAAGGCCGATGGTGCTGGAGATTCAAGCAGCACAAGCCCGGGCCAAGGCCTTCAAAAAGCATGGCCAGCACAAGACAACAACGAAGAAGAAGGCCAAAAGGTTGTCAGGTGACTTGTCGGCTTTGTCCGACGAAGAGCATCCCTACTGGTGAGATATTGGTGTGTTTTATGGCACGTGACACCCATCGCTGCTCTGTCGATAAAACATCATTTACTTGGATCAAGTTAACGAGGTCATGGGAAGTTGCCGTCATTAGAAGAATCTTACTCTTTGAACGCCTGATACATTCTGTAAAACAATTTGGAAAACGCATTCCTTCTTCAAGGCTGTTTACTAAACTGCGGTGAATAGTGACTCGGCGTTCTTCTTCAACTTGTAGGAACAGGGGTCGGTCCAAGTCTGCTGGTACCGGACAATTCAAGATTGGCCTTGGTCGCTGGTTTCGTGACAAAAGCCAAAGGGTTTATAAATCACCAGCTCCTTTGGACTCTTCTGGTGAAGGCACCGTCAGAGTGTATCTTCAGCATCTGCAGCCAGACACAGAGTACAAAGGTCAGTATTGAGAACAAAGTTCAAGGGTCAATCAAAGTCTGGTTGCAAAAATTCTTTCTCCACCTCCGCATTCAGAATTATCAGCCTGAGTTGGGATAAAATTTAATTATGATAAAATCACAAGAATGGAAGATCACATACGCAGTTCCAGAAAGAGATCCCGTCCGATCCCATCAGTATTAATCTGACATGCTAGGAAATAAGAATAAAATGATGATGTAATAACTGTCAACTGAGGCAACATGTTTTGCTCATTTTTTTCGCATAATATATTTTGTTTTCAGTTTATGCTAAGAATTGAAAGATTGTCTACCGATGCTGCAATGTTAATGCTTCCATTTTCTGGGCTAATTTCAGCGTTTCATGTAACAACATCAACAACGGCGCTCCACCTAATCGAAAAAGTGTTTGACAGGCTGGACCTTACTGAAGACTGCAATCGCTACCAACTTGTTGAAGTGTCCCACTTTCCAGACGGTGAGCCAGCCTTGCCATCAAGGGTGAAAATTGACCTAATCGTTTTGGAAACAAAACAATACTACCTTCAAGTGCTTTTGAGAGCCACTACTGTTCATCAGACCTTTTATGCTTCACTTTGCTTGTGTGGCGCAACTCTCTCTCTCTCTCTCTCTCTCTCTCTCTCTCTTTCTCTCTCTCTCTCTCTCTCTTTCTCTCTCTCTTTCTCTCTC
>JAOWAR010229823.1:0-14233 GCA_028571005.1 Clathrina lutea | reverse complement strand
GGACCTATCTCAAGACAGGATGGGGCACTAAGAGATGACAACGGGTCCCAGGGCCGTACAGAGTAAGCAAAAAGAGGCGAGACAAAAAAGACGAGAAGAGCGTGCAAACGCTGGCGGTTGTCAGAATCATTTAAACCCAGAGTCATGATGCCGTTATGGTACGGGGAAGCGTCCAACTCTTGCCCTCATTTCAATGACAAAAAAACAAAACAGAGCTGATGATAAATCTCTACACTGAACTTAACGTTGAGCTGGTGATTCGGTCTGCTGTCGATTTTTGCCAAATGAGCAGTAGACAGTCAGACAGCAGTAACTTTAATGGGCATGTCAGCTGAGGACGGAACGAAGCAAAGTCTCGAAGGCAGACAGGCGATGACATTGGATAAATTTAAACGTAATTTTCCATGTGAAGATCTCGCTCATCGTTTTGATGTGCAGCAAGGTACAGTCTCCTGTAAATTAAGCAGCCGGACGTGCGTAAACTGAGACTCAGTATATTAAGCAGCGGGACGTACGTACACTGAGGCTCTGTATAGTTAAGCAGCTGGACCTACTCCGCACAGACCTACGCATACTAGGGCTGTGCACCGCCTAAAATTTTGATCATAATAATATAATATTATTATAACTCTGTTTTCTCCCGACAAATTAGGTCCCAACTATATTTTAGGTTCTGGGCTTGTCAATTAACTGGCTAGTGCTACACTGCATGCATCCTTGTGTACCGGTAATCTACAACATAACCAGTCAAGGATGTCTACTGCGCGCTTGATTTTGCTTGACCTTTGTTGATTTTGTTCTGAGGATCCCACGTGCCCATGTGAGCAGTCAGGTGTTTCCGCTGTGCTCAACTGTTGCACCACAATGGCAGCACTTGACTTCGCGCTTGTTTTGAACCACGAGCTCCCCTTTCTCGTCAAGCAGGAAACCCAAGTGATGCAATATCGGTGTTTTCAGTCCTTTCAAAACCCTGGCCTTACGCTTTGCCACCGTTTCTGAACATGAACATTCTCCCGTCTCCTGAGGCGGAAGGGCGAGATGTAGAAGCAGGAGCTTCGTAAACTTGGTTATCCATCTTTTCCGATTCTTCTGGCAACGTCCCGCAACAGCGTTTCTTTTGCTTCGCTTTGAACATTTTGAGTGAGCACGGTGAGACTGACTAAAATTCATTCGTCGGGTTCCGGCCGCCAGGAGCGTAGATGTACATCTCATGCTGGCCGCTGAAACTTGAGCGTAGACGCATGCAACCGTGCCCCTCACCCGCGATTGTTTCATGTTTTCAGCGGCACGGCCGGCCGCTGATCAGGCCTAAAGCCCGCGGGCACGTCATTTTCACATGCTAGATTGCCGGCATGTAGAGGCGCGGTCTAGCCTCGAACTAGGCCCTACCGCTTATAGATATGGTGACGAATGAGGGGCAAGCGGTAACGTTTTCTCTCTCTCTCGAAAAGTAAACCTTCAGGAAGAATGGCTGTAAACTGCCGTGGGCAAAAACGTCTCAGCTGCAAACTTGCATGATCGGTGGGGTCGGCGATCTGACAGCGGCTGCGTGGACTAGGCCGGCCCACAGACCGGCGAGCACGATCAACCAATATCATAAACGTGCATTCACACGCCGCTATACACGTCCACTCCGATAGCGATCAGGCTTCTCATTTTCAGCTTGCTTGTTTCAGCATTAGCCTCGGACCAGGCCCAACCGCTTGTTGATATGGTGACTTATGAGAGGCACGCGGTTTGGCAAACCACCTATCCCCTCGTTCGTCACCATATCAACAAGCAGTTAGGACTGGTTTGAGCCTAAGGCGCGGTCCTATGCTCGTTCAGAAAGCCTGCAAACGGAATATGGCGAAAAATCGATGCGGCAAAAAATCTGGCGAAATTTTAGCTTTTCACATGTCGTGGCTATAGTATCATGGCTGCGATATCTCGTCAGACCCCTAACGCATACTGAAACACTGTATAGTTAAGCAGCTGGTCATACGTATACTGAGACTGTATATTTAAGCAGCTGGACGTACGTATACTGAGACTCATGAAACTGTGTGCAATGACTTGCTGTTGTGGCAAAACAACGTAGACATACAGAAGGAAATGATGCCAGGTGTCTTAAGGAACGAGTTCGGTGATACGTGTATCCTTAGGGATGCTGTTGAGAATGAGATTCACCTGCCCAGGGACAAGAATATGGAGGGCGTAAATTAGCACAAGGAATCGTTGAAATAAAGGGAAAACAGAAGATCTGGAGCTCCACCAGAAGAAATCATTATCAATCTTTAACAGTTCTTTCAGTTCATTAAGGAGTTTTCTGCTACTTTGAAGGCGTTTTCTTGGGCAAGCGAACACACTTGGCGATGAACGAATATTACAATAAGCCAAGGAAGTGTGCTACAGGCGTATGGAGGGTAAATCGCTCGGTCCGTAAAGACGCTCCGAGCAAACGAAGGCAGTTGCAGGTGGTCAAAGGCCGCAGGTGACAGGCGGCAAATGATTTGTTGCCTTTCAGAATATGTGAACTTCTAGATGTGGGAGAACTGAAGATCTGAAACTCTCCCAGATGAAACCTCTAACGATCTTTAATCGTTCCTTTAGTTCATTAGTTTGTTTCATAGCTGTTTATCTCATCGCTCATGTAGGTCAGACGAAGCTTCACCGTGCTGCTCTTAGAGGCGAGCATGAAGTATTTGAACAGCTTCCTAAGCGCGGGGTCAATTTGGATTCAACTGACTCGGTAAGCGAAAACTTCATTGTTTTCAAAGTGAGGAGAAAAGTAGATCAAACATACATTTACTTCATAACTCATGGGCTCTTTCTTCTATTTGCTAACGCCAACAAGCCTTCGTTGTTGAAAAAGGGAAAAATCCAAGATATGTATTACTATTCAAGGAAAGCGAAGGACACTTTGACAATAAATGGGCCCTTAACATGTACTTTAGAAAAAACTTTTGGGTAGAAGCAACTTTTTGGAAAAACTGAATGTTCAGAAGTGGGAGTTGGCCATGGGTAACTCTTATCGAAGATGATTTTTTCCTGACAAATGTATCAGCTGGGACGAAGCAGGTCATTGATCCATTTTTCACAGTCTTTACCTAATTTATTTTTGTGTATATGTCTGTGTGTGCCATTTCCTTTGAAAATGGGTAGAGTTAAAGAAAAGGGAGAACTGCAGGAATGAAACTCCGATCAGAGGAAACATTAGCAAATCTGTAACAAGCTGTCAGATCATGAGTTCGTTTTAATACTATCTACTTGGCTGCAAAGAATGACCAGACGCTGCTTGACTATGCAGCAAGGAATGTTCACCCTGAAACCTGAAAAGTGCTTCTAGATAGTGGAGCGGAAGTTTCTGCACACAGGACAGTAAGGGAAAACCTCAGTGTTTTCAAACCGTGAGAAAAAAAAAGATCAAATGCAACTCAGTGGGTCATGTTTTTTATCTGAACGTTACAACTTATTTGTTATTCAAAGGAGAAAGCGTAGAAGGTATGCGGGGTGCTCTGGTGAAGAAACGGACACCTTGACCTTTTACAGGCAGTTAGAACGTGCTGCACCGAAACGATTTTAGGAGGACAAAGTTAGAAAAGACCTCACTGTAAAGCAGTTGGAGTTCGCAATGGCTCCCGTGAAGATGTTATATTGTTTTGCCAAACAAATTATATCAGCCGAGCTGAAGAAGATCGCTGATCATCTGTTGATAGTTTGAGGTTTCCCAGTTTGTGCACGCACGTGTGTGAGGGCGTGTGTGTCATTTGTTGCCTTTGAAGATATGTAAAGATAAAGTTGAGAAAATACCCGGAGGCCTGTAAGGTGCTTCTTGATGGTGGAGCCAAAGTAGATGCACGTGACAGAGTAAGCAAACTTTCATTACTGTCAAACCCGAGAAAAGAAAGTCATATCTACATCTTCTACGCACCTCTACAGGTCATTCTTCTATCTGAGCGCTGCCAGCTTCTTGCTTTTCAGAAACGGAGGTGTGGAGGATATGCAGTAGTACTCGACTAAAGAAAAAAACACATTGACCATCTACCGGCAATTACCGTGTTGTTTTTGAAAATTGAGACATTTTTTGCCCCCCATTTAGGAATAAAGGGAGATTTGCAGTAAAAAGATTTTTGCGTGCTTAATCTATGGTGCAATGGCAACGAAAATGGCTGAAAACCATTAGGATTGGAGTGAAGGCATCAGGATGGAGGGCAAGAATGAATTGGAGAGGAGGAAAGTGATCGTACAGGCTGGCGAAATATTGAAGCCTTGTGGGAAGGCAATGGCTGTTCATCACCTCAAAAAGCTTGGAATTGCAAGACGCATGTGCTATCGCGTTTTCCCCAAGTATCATCGAGATGGTACTGTTGAGAGGAAGAGGGGAAGTGGTCCTACAGCAGTCAAGATGGATGAGAGAGCCAAGTAGAAGCTGATTCGTGCTGCAAAGGACAAGAAGGGTGTGACATCCAGAAAACTGGCCTCTAAGTTTGGAGTTGAGCGATCCTACATCTCCAAAGTGTTGAAGAAGGAAGGAATACACTTCCATCGGAGGCAGAAAGCCCCAGCAGCCAGTCCAGAGCAGGAAGCAAGGCAGAAGGCACGTGCACGAAGTTTGACCAGGAATTTTTGCCCAGCCAAGTCAAGAGGCAAGCTCGTCCCGGATGATGAGTCTTTTCTCACTCTGAAGAATGATGAGATGGCTTCAAACGCGGGTTTTACACAGATAGCAAAGAAAACACCCCGTGGAGACTACGTGTACATCCGCGGCCGGCGGGCGCTCATATGCATCAGTGCATAGGGACCAGAATCCGGTGACGGACCTCACACCCGTGCGATATGACTCAAATTGCTGGCCATGTGGCGAGACTGATCCCATTTTTGGAGAGGCACTACGCAGACGGTGACTACCTCTTCTGGCCGGACCTGGCATCAGCCCATTACGCCCGAGACACCATCGATCTTTTTCACGCCCGAAATGTGAATGACGTACCGAAGGAGTCCAATCCACCCAACACCCCCCAACTGCGTCCGGTTGAGGATGTTTGGCTCTGGCTGAAGCGTGCGGTTTACGCCGATGGCTGGGAAGCTGAAACCCTTGATCAGCTCAAGAGGAGAGTGAAAAGATGCCTGCGAGAAATGGGCTGGGAGCCTGTACGAAGGGCTTTCCAGGGTGTGAAAGGAAAAATTCAGTAGGCAGCTGACCATGGCGTTCTCAGTGTCCTCCGGTAGTTTCCTCAGTGGCTTAAGAGCAGAAGAGTGCAGGACGCTTGAAATGTTGTACACATCATCAGTTTGACGAAAAATGCTCACATTTCAAAATGTCTCAATTTTCTGTCACAACACGGTAAAACTGGCCACACTAAAACAATTTCAGCAGACGAATCGAAAAGAAACCCGAATCTACAGTAGTTGGTTTTGGCCACAGAATTGATGTAGTTGTGTTTGGTGACAAAATATCAGGCCGATGCTGATCGCTACTCATTTTTTCATTGTTTTTAAGGATTGTCATGTGTGTGTTAGTGTTGGTTTGATTTTGTGTGTTTTTCGTCTCTTGCCTTTGAAATTGTCTAATGTGAAAGAGTAAGTATGTGCGAGAACTGAAATTCAACCATTAGACACCTCCACCAATCTGTAAGGTTGTTTTTTCTTCGTTATCAAGTTTCAATACGTTTGATTTGACTGCACAGTACGGCCGTACTCCCCTTCACTATGCAGCTGAAAACGGTTACTCGTACATCTGTGAGGTACTTGCTCGTCGCGGAGCCAATGTTGATGCAATTGATTTGGTAAGTGAAAACTTCACTATTATCAATCTGACAAGAGAAACTACATTTTCTAAAGAACTCCAGGTCTCATATTTCTATCTGAATGATACCACTGATTTATTATTCAGAACGAAAGAAACGTCCCAGTTATCTGTTCGTACTTGAGTGAAGAAAAGGATACCTTGCTGATCATCTCGAGCTTAAAACGTGGCTCACCAAAAAGAAAATACTTTGAGAAAAGAACCGAAAAAACTGAAACTGATCACTTTTCAATTTTGATGGTCTAATTCTTTTCTTATTTGGGTATGTGTGTTTACATGTGTGATTTGTTTCCATTGAAAGATTCAAGAATCCACCGAAATTGAAATTTATAATCCCAGTGTAGTGCATGGGAGCGTGTGGGTGCACCTGCATGCATACATGCGTGTGTGTGTGTGCTGGCGTGATTTGTTGCCTTTAACCCTTAATGTGTGTTGATTAAAGGAAGAGTGAAAACCCAGGAGCAGAAGACCCACCGGAAGAAATCTCCACAAATGTTAAAAGGGACACTGCAACGCTTGGCCAAGGAGCAAAGGAGGAGAAGACGCTTCTTCTGTGACTTAAAGATTCACGATAAGTTCGATCCTCAGATAGAAATGGTGGTGCATTTAGCTACAGTGGTGTTTTAAGAGGTTGCATGTTGTGGGTGCCAAAAAGGTGTTATTGCTGTGTGCAGTGTGCTAGAGGATGATATATGGGGAGAAATGCGGTGGGAAACGATGTAGTTTGATACGATGTAGCTGCGTGCGTGGGTCCTGTAAAACGGTGTGGGTGTGAAGGTGCCGGCAGAAGAAGGCTAGTGCGTAACCACTAGCGTTACAGAGTGTAGAGGAGATCAGGTAAACACCTAGAACAGACAGAAGGACGGGGTGAAGGCGGTGAGTCATATCAAGAAAGAGAGATTGCGCGAGGCTACGTATCTTTTTGAAGTTCCATAGGCTGAACTTGTCCCGGTAAAAGCCTTTTGAGGCCAGCTGTGATATTCTGCTCATGAGCGTTGACTGGCCTGTTGTTGCGATAGACAGTTTCCCAGTTATGCACAGATTGCACCGCTTCACTTGGAACAATAGAAATGATAATGATGCGCTTGAAGCCATCGCAGTCCCCTTGCCTTCACAACCCTTCTCGTCTTTGTGATCCGTCACAGACTTCGGTGCTATTCCGTGTTTCAAGTGGACAAGGTAAAGATTAGACATTTTGTCGATTTAGTGTCTGAATATTGTGGAGTTAGGTTAAATGCTTCACAGCCCTCACGCCCTCAGCGCTGTGGCAGGATCTTCGCAAACCAGAATCACTGAAATATGTTGAGCCTCAAACTCTTGCTTTTCATATATCACCCCGGAACTTAACTACACAATGATCGCAATTTAGGACTTCGCTTTAAAGTGGGTTTGGCGTTAATCCCAAACGCATGCAGTACAATTATGAGAATGGTCTGCAACATATGCAAGGGGTCTATTAACGTCACTGACAAGCCTACATCTCTTGCTCAACTCTATCTCATCAAATCCAAGAACTTCCAGCTTTTGAGAGGATCCTGGGGCTACACATTCCGTCTTAGCGGCATCGAAGTAAGGCGGTTGGACTTACGCTAGGCTCCGTAAAAGTAGAGGATGAGATCGCTTCCCAGCCTGGCTCCGCGAAAACACTGGAGGAAAATCGGAAAAAGGCACTCCTTTTCTAACGGTCATTCGGGCAAAAGAAGGCATCCATGCCATGTACGGCATGCCTTGGGCAAAGCAAAGAGAAAGAATAAGGAAGCATATCACACCGACAAACGGGCTGCGTTCCTTTCGCACCTTTGTTCGCGTCTTCCCTCCGACAAGCAGCATCACACTACCTTACAAAGGGTATTGTTCCCAGGACAAGAAAAAAGGCAAAGATGCAATTGCTAAAAGATCTGGCTCACAATCTAGCAAAGCGACCGTCGGTATTTTTGCCTTGTTGTTGCCCGGAGATCGACTATAATAATAACTAGATAGGCCGGCTGTGTGCCAAGCTATCTGAGCATCGTTCTCGGATCTTCGTTTATTCCTGCCCATCCGAAACACCTTCCCTTGCTCGGGATCTAATAGCATACAAAGGCGGATGTCGCTGGTGAATACATGTGGCTCCCAATCGAGCAAAGTGACCATCCGGCTTTTTCCATGGTTGTGGCCGGAGATCGACGACACTAGCCTGAAGAACAAGCTTTGTGCTATTGACACAAACGCCCTTTTCGACCATTCTTCACGTCTGGCAGTAATCCGTTATCAACTAATTACCTCAGGGCCTTGATCCCAGGAAAAAGAAGGTGGATCAGTCAAAGGTATCGCCTGTGAACTCACCTGGCTGAGTTTCTTCCTCGACCTCCACAACCACGCACCTCAAGAACTTCGAATTTGCTCAGAAAGAAGCGCATGGGCATGAGCTTCGTTGCGCTAGCCTCTCTCCGCAAGCAAATCTCACACCCTGTTCTAGCAGGTACTAACTTTAGGTGAGTACGAAAAATTTGAAGGTTTTGCGTATTGCATGCTGGACTACCCAGCGTCCAACAAGGACACAAAGAGTCAGTAGCCGTTGACATGCAATTTGACTAGTCCGACTTCCAGGAATTGAAAAGGCACATGTCTGTAAGCAATCTCAAGACTTACAGTTGAAGTAAATTTAAGTAGCAATTCCACCCTGGATTAAAAACTTAACTGGAACAATGGCAAAATCTAGAAGGTTTTTCACGAACTCGAAGTCAACTTCCGGAAAGTCGGGCCAAACTTGGTAAGAATTTTCTCAACACAAGCTAAGTGTTCAGAACGAACGTGGATGTGTGTGTGTGTGTGTGTGTGTGTGTGTGTGTGTGTGTGTGCGTGTGTCTGTGCGTGTGTGTGTGTGTGTGTGTGCATGTAAACGCGCGCGCATGTGCTGGCGCACGCATGTGTGCGAGAGAGATTACAGAAAGGCAGAGAAGAATAAGAAGAAAAAGAAGGAGAAGAATATTAAGAAGAAAAATAGATGCATGGAAAAATCTCTGTTTAAGAAAAAGTCGTGCAATAGACACAAAAACAATGAAATCTTTATGAGCACGCGCAAAAGCGAGCGAGACAGATGAAGAACGAAGGAGAAACATCGATGGGTGAACGAGGTATCGGTGGTTTATGCTCAGTTGAGCCACACGCTTCATTCTCTTGTGAAGATGAGGAAGTTGTCTCGATTGCACCGATTTTGCGAGGACAAAGTTAGAAAAAACCCCACACTACAGCAGTTGGAGTTCGCAATGGCTACCGTGAAGATGTTGTTTTGCTTTGTGCCAAACAAATTATATCAGCCGAACTGAAGCAGAGCACTGATCATCTGTTGATAGTTTGAGGTTTCCCAGTTTGCGCGCTCACGTGTGTGAGTGCGTGTGTGTCATTTGTTGCCTCTGAAAATGTGTAAAGTTAAAGTTGAGAGAAAACCTGGGTTGGTTGAGAGAAAAGTGAATTAGTTGAGAAAAATGAACTTGTTGAGAGGAAACTGAATTAAAGTAACCTTATAAAACTCCCTCGCAAAAAACTCATTACCAATCGTTAACATTTCTTTTGGCTTAAAATTTGGTTTCCACACCATGTATCTGATTGCACAGTGTTCTCAGAAGACGCCGCTTCACTACGCAGCTGACAATGGTTCGGCGAAGACCTGTGAGGAGCTTCTTTTTGGTGGAGCCGGAGTGAATGCACGTGACAGAGTAAGCAAACTTTCATTACTTTCAAACCATAAGAAAAGAAAGGCAAATCTCCATCTTCTACGTACCTCTTTAGGTCATTTTTCTATCTGCACGCTGCCAGCTCCTTGTTATTCAGAAACGGAGGTATGGAAGTTATGCAGTGGTACTCGACTGAAGAAAAGGCACATGGACCATCTACAGGCTATTAAAACTGGCCACACTAAAACAATTTCAGCAGAGGAATCGAAAAGAAACCCGAATCTACAGTAGTTGGACTTGGCCATGGGTTGATGTAGCTGTGTTTTGTGACAAAATATCAGGCAGATCCTGATCGCTGATCATTTTTTCATATTTTTAAGTATTCTCATGTGTGTGTTAGTGTTTTTGTGTCTTTGTGTGTTTATCGTTTCTTGCCTTAGAAAGTGCCTAGAATGGAAGGGTGTGTTTGTGTGAAGATCTGAAAATCAACCATTAGATACCTCCATCAATCTGTAAGAGTGTTTTTTTACTTCGTTATTTTGTTTCGTTTGATTTGACTGCACAGTATGGCCGTACGCCCCTTCACTATGCAGCTGAGAGAGGTGACCCGTACACCTGTGAAGTACTTGCTCTTCGCGGATCCAATGTTGATGCAATTGATTGGGTAAGTGAAAATTTCACTATTTTCAATCTGACAAGAGAAACTACATTTTCTAAATAACTCCAGGTCTCATATTTCTATCTGAATGATACCACTTATTTATTTTTCAGAAGGAAGGAAACGTCCAAATTATCTGGTCGTACTTGAGTGAAGAAAAGGATACCTTGCTTATCATCCGGAGCTTAAAACGGGGCTAACCTTAAAAAAAACTTCTGAAAAGACCCGAAAACACTGAAACTGATCACTTTTCAATTTTGATGGTCTAATGGTTTTCTAATTTGGGTATGTGTGTTTACATGTGTGATTTGTTTCCATTGAAAGATACAAGAATCCACTGAAATCGAAATTTATAATCCCAGAGTTTATGCGGATGTGAGCTTGTGAGTGCACCTGCATGCATGCGTGTGTGTGTGTGTGTGTGTGGGTGTGTGCGGGCGTGATTTGTTGCCTTTGACTCGTAAGGTGTGTAGATTAAAGGAAGAGGGAAACCAAGGAGCAGAAGACCCACCGGAAAAAATCTCTATACATGCTAAAAGGGACACTTACACAGAAATGGTCGTGCATTTAGCTACAGTGGGGTTTTAAGAGGTTGCATGTTGTGGGTGCCAAAAAGGTGTTATTGGTGTGTGGAGTGTGCTAGAGAAAGATGTATGGGGCGAAATGCGGTGGGAAGCGATACAGTTTGATACGATGTAGCTGCGTGCATGGGTCCTGGAAAATGGTGGGGGTGTGAAGGTGCGGGCAGAAGAAGGCTAGTGCGTAACCACAAGCGTTAGCAAGTGTAGAGGAGATCAAGTAAACATCTAGAACAGACAGAAAGACGGGGTGAAGGCGGTGAGTCATACAAAGAGAGAGAAAGCGCGAACTTACAGTGGCTTTTTGAAGTTCCATAGGCTGAACTTGCCCCGGTGGCGGCATTTTGAGGCCAGCTATGATATTTTGCTCATGAGCGTTGACTGGCCTGCTGTTGCGATAGACAGTTTCCCAGTTATGCACAGATTGCAGCGCTTCTCTTGGAGTGATAATAATAATAATAATGATGCGCATAGAGCCATCGCAGTTCCCTTGCCACCACAACCCTTCTCCTCTTTGTGATCCGTCCCAGACTTCGGTGCTTTTCCGTGTTTCAAGTGGACAAGGTAAAAATTGGACATTTTGTCGATTTAGTGTCTGAATGTTGTGGAGTTAGGTGAAATGCTTCACAGCCCTCACGCCCTCAGCGCTGTGGCAGGATCTTTTCAAACCAGAATCGCTGAAATATGTTAAGCCTCAAACTCTTGCTTTTCATATGTCATCCCAGAACTTAACTAAATAAGGATCTCAATATAGGACTTCGCGTAGAGGTGGGATGGGCATCAGTCCCAAACGCATGCAGTACAATTATGAAAATGGGCTGCAACAGATACTAGGGGTCTTTTAACATCACTGACAAGCCTACGTCTCTTGCTCAACTCTATCTCATGAAATCAAAGAACTTCCAGCTCTTGAGAGGATCCTAGGGATCCACACTCCGTCTTAGCGGCATCGAAGTAAGGCGGTTCGACTTACGCTAGGCTCCATAAAGGTAGAGGATTAGATTACTTCTCATCCTGGCTCCGTGAAAACACTCGAGGAAAATCAGAAAAAAGGCCCTCCCTTTGAAACGGTCATTCGGGCAAAAAAAGGCATCCATGCCATGTACGGCATGCCTTGGGCAAAGCAAAGAGAAAGAATAAGGAAGCATATCACACAGACAAACGGGCTGCGTTCTTTTCGCACCATTCTTTGTGTCTGGCCTCCGACAAGCAGCATCCCACTCCCTTACAAGGGTCTTGTTCCCAGGACAAGAAAAAAAAAGGCAGAGATGCATTTACTAAAAGATCTGGCTCACAATCTTGCAAAGCGACCGTCGGTATTTTTGCCTTGTTGTTGCCCGGAGATCGACTATAAAACTAACTAGATAGGCCGGCTGTGTGCCAAGCTGTCTGAGCGTCGTTCTCGGATCTTCTTTTATGCCTGCCCATCCGAATCGCCTTCCCTTGCTCGGGATCTAATAGACATACAAAGGCGGATGTCGCTGGTGAGTACATCTGGCTCACAATCCAGCAAAGTGATCATCCGTCATTTTCCATGGTTATCGCTGGAAATCGACGACACTAGCCTGAAGAACAAGCTTTGTGCTATTAACACAAACGCGCTGTTTGACAGTTCACGTCTGGCAATAATCCGATATCAACCAAAAACTTCAGGGCCTTGATCCCAGGAAGAAGAAAAGGTGGATCAGTTAAAGACATCGCCTGTGAATTGACCTGGCTGAGTTTCTTCCTCGATCTCCGCAACCACGCACCTCACGAACTTCAAACTTGCTCAGAAAGAAGTGCCTGGCCATGAACTTCGCTGCGCCAGCCTCTTTCGGCAAGCCCATCTCAAACCCAGCTCTAGCAGGTACTAGAAACTCATCCGCTCCTCTCTGCATCACCACGCTCGACAGTCTTAAAAAAAAACCATCCTCTTTTCTCTGAGTGTCTTACAACCGAAGCTAAAAAATCACCCGCTCTTCTCTGCATCGCCATGCTCGAAGCTCTAAAAATCATCCCCTTCTCTCCTCACACCGTCGATCAAAGCTCAAAAAATTCCCCCGTCCTCCAAACTCCGCCGAAAATTCCCCGTATCACCCATCTGCCTCGAAAAATCTCCCGTCTCTCCCCCTTCTCCGACATCACCCGTCCATTGAAGCTCAAAAATCCCCCGTGCTTTGATCTTAGTCGGAAAAAATCACCCGCATTTTTCTCTCTCTTTTTCTCTCTCTCTCTCTCTGATCGAAGCTCCAAGAAGGTTCTCAAAGCCTTCTTCGAAAAGAAAAGCCGAACTGTTGACCACCCCTCGATCGCAGCTAATATCTTTACCACTCAAACACATAATCACATGCTTCTTCCCGACGCCGTCGATCGAAGTTCAGAATATTCAATCCAAATTTGCTCCCCGACCGATCGAAGCTAACCTTTATCATACATGCTATTGACACTAGTTCTTCCATCGAATTTCCAACAAAGCCTCGTTGATTCAAACACTGATAAGACCTTCCGACCTTTAGCGACGATTTGACGAAATTACAGAATACCTTTGATCCTCGCTTGTCCCGTCTCAGGACAGGCGGATGGATAAGCTGGTATGGCAACAATGGTAGACAGAATGTACCGGGTTTGTACGGAGCTGATCCGGAAAAAGTCGGGGACATTTGATTCAGGCTCAGTTTTTATAGTTACTATGAGTTTTTGCGCTCTCCTTCTCGAGTTTTACTTCACTTTCGGTTTCACCATGGCGGGCGATTAACGAATGTGTTCGATTGTCTTGCGAAACGCCCTCCCTGTGTAGATTCTCCTCTAACAGGCGATTACTTTGGATTTCCGCTCCATTTGAAAAATAAACAGGCATGCATCAACATACAAGATGATGACACTCGGTTCTTCCTGAGGACTCTCCTTTCCGATCCCCATTCCATGGTGAAACCGGCATGCTCAGCGCGTCGGCAAATAACAGCCGTTCGTAGGTGAACTGGATAAATTTCTTCCCGGATGTCCTGAAAGACATCCCCAGGATCGAGAAGACATCTTACCGTTAACATGTTCGGTTTCGAACAAAGAGTTTGCCTCGTATACCAACAAGTGGGGTGCGCATGGAGCCACCACAGTCCCCTTACATTCACAACCATCACCACTTTGTTATCCGTCTCAGTAATACTTCCATTAGAACAGTCGTGTCCGCAACCCTCCCCATTTTTCGATCCGTCATTGGTACTATTCCCTCTTTCGAATAGAGAGGGAAAGGATTGGACGTCTGATCGTGTCAGAATCTGATCATTTCGAAGTTTAGCGAGATGCTTCACCGGCCTCAGGCTAACGGAGCTTCGCCAGCGTTGCTTTTTCAAACTGGAACCACTGAACTACGTCGCGTCTGAACTGTTCGGTTTCAATTGTCATCCTTGAAGGAAAGGAACGAAGCAGCAACCCAAAAATAGGTTCTGAGGGAAATGCCGTTGATGCTGTCAGTTGAGTAGTTGCACGCGTAACGACTCTCGAGGCATTTGTGTCTCATCATTTCGAAGGTCGGCCAGATGCTTCGCTTCACGGCCTCAAACCTCAGCGCTCC
>JAOWAR010229712.1:0-14236 GCA_028571005.1 Clathrina lutea | reverse complement strand
AACTCAAACCTAAGGTGCCGTAAATTCTTTTTCCCCACCCTTTTCCCCCCCCCCCCCCCCCCCCCCCTGCTGTGAAATTGTACATTGCCCTTTTTTTTTTTCGAAGTCGGCTAACACAGACTTGCTGGCTTGAGAGAAATATTGACTAGCCCACCTCAGATTATCTTGGGATATGTTTCAGCTCATCGCCATTGCAACTATTCTTAGTCTTATAACCTATCTTTGTTGCCCTAATCACCATGGTGACTCTCATTCTTAGCTTGAGGTCTGTGATCAGAGATGTGATCTCCAGATGATGCCTACTTTCTTGTGTCACATGTCGCTCAAAGCATGCATAGCTTTCTTTCAATGGTGTGTTGTGTTTAATACAGCATAATGATACCAATTATAAATGAAAATCAAGGTGTTTGTGTGACCCTACTTGAAATAAATTGTTTTGGGGCAATTGGCAGGGGGTGAATGCTCATTAATGGCCTATGCTGTCGTGATGCTTCAAGGAATTTCATCTTTGTGTGTTTCTGTTGATAATGGAGCCGTCAGACTATAATGTGTGTGTCGTACAACTCGCAGGTACAAGTATATTGGACTCCCGTCCGCACGGAGGAAAAAAACTAAAACAATTTTGACATTTATCGTGCGCCTCTTTAAGGCGCATCTGACGTCTGTCGTATGTTGCAAGCCAAGCAAGTTGCTGATGCGTTGTCGAGTATCAAGAATCCACCGGCTCGAATGAAACAATTATCTGAAAAAAGCCGGTGTATGCCGCAGCTGCCAACACAACACCCAGGGAAGGATGGTCTACATGTACTTGAACTCTGTATCCTACATTTTTGCTCCTGTGTACGGCAGGTGGCCGGAGAGAGAAAAGAATTAGACCCGACACCCACAGTTGTTTTACTTGGCCAGTTGGCCCCCTGCCACTCTGTGTGAACATATTTCCCAGTTTGCCATGGTCGAGCTCTTTACAGTTGTGTCGAGGATTTGGCTGTGGTGGCAAGTTGGCCATTTGTCATGACATCGTCTGGGGAAATGGGAGAAGACAACGATTGAAACTGGCGGATGAATGACCGAAAGGTTTTATTTAATGATTGAATTAGGACAATAATATTTTTGAAGGAGCTAATTCACTTTTCACACGGGAAGGGGGAAAAAAGCTCAGCCACAGCCCCGGCTGGGAATCGAACCCGGAACCACGCAGATCTAATGCATAGCTCTACTGACTTGGCGAACTTCTTTCCCTTCCCTTGTGAAAAGCGAATTTGTTCTTTCATATACAGAGGTTGGGTGTTGAGGCAAACTAAAATAACGCGAACAAGGCAATGAGAGGCGTCATCTCAACGGCGCTTCACCCAATTCTCATCAGGAGGTACACTGGGAATTGAGGACAAATGACTAGGTACAATGGCTCAACAATTAAAAACAAAGCAAGGATATTCACGCTTGTGTGAATATCACACAAATTATTATTAACAATGACAAACGGAACTGACACAATGTCTGTTTTACCAGACTTAACACCTGTACTGAATCCTTCTCAGCGCAAAGCTCGGGCAATTTTGATCGAATAAAGAGCGCCTCGAGGACGTCCAGGTGTTGCTAGTGTCTCGGTTTAATAAGCACCTTGAATCTGTCCCGCAGTGACTCGTCAAGACATTGTGATATTTTGTGTGACAGTCGCACCAGTGTGTATAGTCTTGCTTTGGTTTAAGGGTTGAGCCATTGTGCCTAGTCGCTTGTCCTCAATCACCTGATGAGAACGGGGCGAATTACCGTAGAGATGACGACGCCCCACTTTAATTGTCTTGTTTATGATATACATATATACATAATACATATATAAGCACTCTGCCTGGGACTATGACGTTGCTGACTTGCACTGTGCTATGATCCTTAGCTTTTCACTTTGTTGAGCGCTCTGGCAACGTCATGGGTGGCTTTGCACTTGTTTGGGTTTTTCAACCCACAAGTGTCGAGCTGCCTTGGGGCAGTCTTATAGGCTGCTCCAAGTCCCAGGCCAACAGCATGCACTATACTGATGAGCCCCACAAGGGCGAAACAGTCAGACTGTCTGCAGTTACATAATATATATATATAGACGACCTGAACTCGGTGTCCTCCGTGTGCTCTTTTCTATACAAATATGTATGTACATATAGCTAGATTTGTGGCTGCTACCAGTTGTTGTTTTGGAGTCGGGAAAAGCATTTCTTTGATTGACAGAGAGATCTTGCAATGTTTTCTTGAGAAGGGTGCAATTTAGAAAGATTGAACAAGTGGTTCTTGGGTTTACATTCCGCCAGCAGAGTGTCAGAGAGCCAAGGGTGGTTTTCGAGATATATGTTTCATCCTTTTGGACGAAATATTTCAGGCGCACTGGAGAGGAAAAGAGATAGTCATTTGGACAACTCGTTGTCAATGCTTAGAGAAGGGTGTATTCGTGGCCAATCTCGGTAAGAAAGGTCCTTTCGGAAGGTGTCCATGTCCATTTTTGGAAGGTTCTAAAATTGAGTGGTGGCTTTTTTTGTCAATCTACCATTCAGTTTGAGCAGACAGCATTTGACTGTGAAGTGATCAGATGAGCCGAGAGGAGGATGGATAGAATAGTACTGGGCAGTTGCTAATAACTAAGTCAAGTAGCGAGCCTTGTCTGGTCGACGAAGGGAGATAATGGCCACCAGGTGGCCTGGTGACTTCACTTGCTGGTTGTTTCAAGTTTCCAACAAGTTGCCTAGGGCAATTCCAGCATTGTCTGTTGGGCCACCTGCTAGGTATGCAGAAGATTTGGGTGCAAAAATATATGGGGCATGTGGCAAGAGCACTCTGGATTGATTTGTCAAGATTATTAATGACTGTCGAGGTCAGGTGAGGACTGGGAAGGATGGTACTTGGTAGATTACACCTAGGATCATACGTTTGTCATCAATCATGGATTCAATCCGTAAGTCTTCACCAGGTTGAGATTGAATGTCATTACGTAATTTGCTCTGGCATTTTGAGAAAATATCTACCGGAACCTCCATATTTATTCCGTTCACGTCAGAAGATGACCCAGCCATTGTTTTGTGAAATTCTATTACTTGGGATGCTTTCTTGAAGATGGGTGGGATTTAAGAAGGCTTGTCAGGTCTGAGAGTTTGAGGGGCTGTAATTCAGCGTGCGTTCATTAGGCAGATGGAGATGGATTGTTTAGATAGCATTGTGCTCACCTGGGGTAAAGTGCCGAGAACGATTTGAGAAGTGTTGTGGCCAGATTTTATTCTGGAATTCCTTCATTGGATGACTCTTCTGCTGAGACGCACAGGCGGGCGAACTTGGTTCTAAAGATTTTCGGCGAAGTATTACTGAATCGGCTACTGAATGAAACTCGAATGCTGCGCTCTCTGCAATGGTTTGTTACGCTCTCGATGGTGCAGTCCGAGGCGATGCCTCGCACAAAGAATACTTCGCATCTGATCCTGGCAGAGCCATTCAGCTCTCCCTGTGCTGGAGCTGTGGTCCGTTGGCGTGGATGTTTTGTGCTTAACGTCTTGGCTACAGGATTCAAGCCCAATGTCTGTACCTCTGCAGCGTCGTGTAGCGTTGTCGCTCCTGGCCATGGTAAGCTCCGGTGAAGGCGGACCGAGGCATGTAAGGTCGCGGTGTTGTTTCTACTCCGTTTGGCTTGTAACTGCTGTTCTGCATACCTTTCCTGGATTGTTTTCTCTTTATTATAGAACAGAGAAACAATGAGAAACAATGAGAAACAATGATAGTAAGTGACACTTACAGTGAGAAGAAAAGGTTGGTAGTAGCAAAAATGTTTCGGGGCACTGCAGCATCATCATGATCAGTTTGCAGAGGAGGATTCTAGTTGGTAGGCTGAGCTGGTTGGAATGGAGTTAAGCGCTTAGGGAGGAGCACCTCATGGAGGTGTTTTCCCTTGGAGATGTTTTCAAGGGACACCTCAGTTTGGAAACTTGAGATGTTTTCTTGACCTTGGGACCCCCAAAAGTGACTAGAAAGTAGACCAGTTAGGAGAAAGAGGTTTCTGAGAAAGAGGTTTTTCTCTGAAGTGAGTGACAATCGAGTTAAAAAAACGAAAAGGAAAAGGTCATCAGAAAGCAGAGCAGTGAGGAAGAAAGGGAAGAGATGATCAGTTAAGAAAAGGAGGTGTTTTTCCCATCAACTTTGCTGCCAGCTGCAGTTAGAAAAATGAGGTGTTTTCCGACTTTGCTTCCAGTGAGGAAACCGAGAAAACACTTTTTTTGTATGTTGTATCCCTGTGATGTGCTCTTGCTTAGGGGCTTTCAATTTGAGGTGTGAAGATTAAGATGTGTGAGTATGGTCGGGGCGTTAATGGCGGAGAGAGTGAAATGTGTGATGAGTGTGAATTTTACAACTATAGGTGAGAAAAACAAAGGATGGGGATAAAACCTGGATATAGGGTGATAAAACCTGGATGTGGGGTGATAAAACCTGGATGTGGGGTGATAAAACCTGGATGTGGGGGTGATAAAACCTGGATGTGGGGGTGATAAAACATATTTAAAGACACAACACTTACACTCACTGCATTTTGCAGGAATTAGTTGGCTTTCTCGCTTGAGAGTTTTTCTTAAGAAATTTGCTCATCATTTTCCCAGTGTCTGACAATCGTACTCAGGTTCGGCAATGCTTTTCACTAGTCAATTTCCAACTGGCTGACGATGGTACCTATACATGCTTTGCTCAAGTCACAGCCCGGTCTCCAGGGGAACTGAGCTGGTAACATTCCAAGGTTGTGAGTCTTTCTCCATTCAGGCCAAGCAGGGTAGGATCTGAACTATTGTGCACGTCTTTCGTGTGTGTGTGTGTGTGTGTGTGTGTGTGCGTGTGTGTGCATGTGCGTCTGTCTGTGTGTATGTCTGTGTGTGTGTGTGAGTGTGTGTGCGTGTGTGTGCGTGTGCGTGCGCGCGAGCGCGCGTGTGTGCGTGTGAGCGTGTGTGTGAGTGAGTAGTGTGTGTGTGTGTGTGTTAAAGAATTTTGTATAGTTAGACTAGGATGAAAAGTGACATACGATTTGGATGTAAGTATGTAAAACAAAAACAAAAATTTTAAGAGCAGCAAAAGGTGAGTGTGTATTTGTGTTTGTGTCAAATAATATGGTATAGTTGTGTGTGTGTGTGTGTGTAAATAATTGATGTAAAATATAGTTGTATGTACACGTGCGTTTGGTGCGTGCGTGCATTGATAGCAGTTAGCAGACACACAGACAGCAGGCAGGCAGGTATTCAGGAATGATAACATGTACATAGATGGGCATATTTCCAGTAGTAGGAGTGAAAAAGAAAAAGTTAAAAAAAAAGAAAGAAAAGACAGAAAAGGAAGAAAAACTTCTTACTCATCTTGCCATTGAGCAACCAAATGGGCGCGACCACAGATCACAGGCGGTAGTACTAGAACAATGCGTGCCACCATGACATACTAGTACGTGCTAGATCTTCCGCATCGCAACCCCGCGTCGGCGTGACTTTCATCCGCTCTGTAGCTTTCCCACGGCCAGTGAAGTGCATGTGGTCAATGGCAAAGTGATGCTGACAATGCTGTTTTGGAGAAAGCGTTTCAAGTGTCAGCTTTACCCATCTACTTCACCTAGTTGGCACAGCGCATGCAGCGCCTGGGTAAGTAGCTACCTTCACGCAGTTTCAAGAGGCTCCTTGCAAGCACGTCATCTACTACACTGAGGCTTTATAACACTTCACATACAATGACTGAACATTGCCAAGTTAGGAAAAGGGGGATGGGAGAGAGAGGGTAAAAATAAAGGAGGAGGAGGAGGAGGAGGAGGAGGCAGGCAGGCAATCAATCATGCACTAACTCAATGAAAGCTCTCAACTAATCCCGAAGACCTAGAAATGTCACCCAGTATACATACCATACTCTTCAATTAGCAATCAAGTCATGATCAGATGCATGCGCTCTTCCAAATTGAAGAAGGGCAAAAATTGAGATAAAATTCAATGTAGACGGTTCATTTTCTGCTTTCTTCTTCATTTGGTTCAGTTCAGATCATACTTATATGGCGGAGGCTCTGCAGTGTCTATTCATGCACTCCTCGATTATAGACTCCAAGTGCGACATCGCAGTTCAATGACTTCACGTCAGCATTTTCGTAAGCTAAAGAGGCCATCACAGAAGAGAAATATTTCAACAATTTATGCCAGTACCTACCCACTGACTTCAGGAGAAGATGGAGAAGATCAGAAGTTTATCTAAAGGCAGGCCTTGTGCAAAAATTCTCCATGGACAAGTGGAAAATGTCCAAGGAGGGGAGGTCTCACCATAGTACCGGCCACTGTGCTGCACACAGCGCTATGCTGCATGGTAAGACACGGTGCCTGATCGACCACTGAAGCTGAATGCGCCGCACACAAGAGTCTGCAGTAAGACGGAATCACTAACGGCCGCACTGGCAGGTGAAGCTGTAGCGCAGACTAAAGTGCTCACTGACGTAATCCTGCATCGTTGCCCAAACGAGATCGGCATTGGTGAAAATTTGCTGGTTTAAATCTCGGTCCGAGGCTCATCTGCTTCAAATTTGGCCGTGATCTGAAATCAGAGGTTTTAAAACCAGCCGTGAACAAGTCATTTAAGGCTGGTTTTAAAACCTCTGACGTCAGATCAAGGCCAAATTTTGCCATGACAACAACTTCGCAACGATGGCATTAGGTGGCAAATGATGTCAGATTATTTCAACACAGTGAACACACACACACCACAAATGACTGTCCTCTCGACTGGTCGACACTGGTACCAGAGCTACGGAGAGCGAGTCGACGTCTCGGCAAGGCATTACTGATTACCAGTATAAACTTTGGCCATGGTCACTAATTCTGGCGAAGTCGGCGGTAGGAACACGGAAACTCTAGGTCGCAGCTGTAAATTGGAAAGCCACACACTTGAATATTTTACAACATTGCAATCCAAAATAGAATGTTGCTGGCAATAGTTTCACATGCAGAATCCAGCTCTTTCTTCAAGTTGCCTTTCCTCAGTTAGACGGTAGTGACTGGTCCTTTGGTTGTTCCGAGCTGTATTGCTGCTGAGTTAGCCTCCCCATACTAGCGTTTAGTTCTTTCCGCGCTGAAATTGTTTACTGGAATGCTCTGAAGGTTTAAGCGGGCTTTAAAGCCTACCTTAAGGCTCAAAGAAAGTCTCAAGGCTCAATCAGGCTTCAGGGTGAGATTAAAACTTTCAACCTTATTTAAGGCTAGTTTTAAGGCTGGCTTTTCAAAGAAGACCTAGCGAAGGGCTTTACTGTACACATATACCTGTGGTTATGTGTTTTTATATACAAAAGCACTCATGCAGGGAACAAGGCAAGTCTCTGCCCCACACAAGAATAACTCTTGGTTTGATGAAAATTCATAAACGTGACAGTGATGGTGCCGCACTGCCGGTCTTCACAAGAAGAATGCTAGCCAGAAGTGGCAGCAGCTACAGCAGCGGTGGCAGCCGCAGCACTGCGCAGCACTGCGCAGCAGCAGCAGCAGCAGCAGCAGCAGCAGCAGCAGCAGCAGCATCAGCAGCATCAGCAGTAGCAGCACAATGAATGAATCGTAGGGGTGGTGAGGATCCAGAGAGGTCTCTGCAAAAGGTGCCTTCTAACCGCAAAACCAATGGCATGTAGGCACAGCTGTAGGAGTGCTGAAACTAGCCTACAATATTGCCTACAAATATTTTTACATAACTTGATATGAGCGATAGCAGAGCGCGGCTCAGGACTGGTCAAACGTTCTTGATCCTCACCTGCATTAAGGACACAACTGAGTTGGCCAAAATTTAATAAATACATAGGGAGGGTAGTGACATCCACCTACTGGCAAAGATGGATAGCTCTACAAATGTGCTTTCCAGGGACAAAACCCGTAGCATGTAGGCACAGCTGTGGGGATGCTGAAACTACTCTACAACTACTTTTTACACAACTGCAGTTTAGTGCTAGCCCGGCTGGTAATGAATTGAGAACCTTTCGTTACTCAGCAGTGGTGGTAAGGGTGCATGAAGAAGCAGAAAAAGAAAATCAAGATTTCTTGGATAGCCCGGTAGCCTGTTCTAGTGGTTGGAGGGTTTTCAATAACTAGGAAGAAAGAGAAATTGAGATGTTGTTTAAGTTCGATAAGAAAAAAAAATCAATGATAAAGTACTTAAAATTACAATTTAATAAAAAGGAGAAAAATAAAACTAGAACGAAGACAAGTAGATAGGCCGGTAAGCTAAGGCTAAGTTTATCAGAATGGAAATGAGTATCCAGTGAATCCGTTTGAGCCGTGCTCTTTGCGCTTTGGGAACTCAGCCTTGCATTCGAGCTTATAGGATCACAATTTCCCATTCATGTATGGCCTCACAAACATGGGCTCAACTTTTGTTCGACCATCACTATTATACCAGGGAATCCTGGAATTTGCCATCACAGGAAACACTCGCCTCATGTGGCGTTTCTAGCCTTATAAGTTCCTCCCGTGATTTTAGAGAGGTCTTGGTTTGTGTGATTTGGATCATGCTCAGCTTACCCACCACGTCAGATTGTCTCATAAAGCTTCGCATATATGGTGGTCAGAGTTAAGGGTCAGCACGACATGTTGCCAGACCGTGACCGTGGGATTATTACAAAAATCACGTCACGTTTTCGGCGACTTCACATGCAAGTGTTCAGTAGCTTTGCACCCGGACTCCTTTCCATGCTCGAAATCTGACGGTCGCACAAAAGAAGAACGTTTCGTTCAGCCTGCCTGCATAAGCGGAATAGAGTCTGGGTTCAAGGCTAAAGCGCTCACTTGCTTTCAGTAAACAGTTAATCCATGCATGCTGAAAGGTACTCTGTAGTGACAGGCACACTGAAGGCTTGCAGTACAGTTTGGGCTAAAATCTACCCTTATCAATTATATATACTGTACTGTGCTACACTACTTCAAAGACGATCGTTTTCATGAATATATAATAGTCATTTGTGAGGGCCGGGATTTCAGGGGCCTAAACTACAGTCAGGAATGCTGGTATGATGGTTCTAGGGTTAGGTTGAGCCGATTAAAATGAGATACTCCCTCTCTCTCTTTTTTTTTTTTTTTACTTTTTTCATTCTTATCTTTATTGCCCTCGAGGATGGCAAGAGTACGCCGATGGGGATAGGTTTCCCAAATAACATTAGTGTTTGAAAGAGATTAGCAAGGGTTGCAAAGGTGAAAATTATGAGGATGGGGAGGAAGGGGAGGAAGGGAAGAAAAGATAGGGTAAAGGGCTGAAGGATTACATCAAGACATGTGAATGAGTTAATGATGGTAAGGAAGAGCTAGGCCCGAGCAGATGGTGTTGAGTAGGTGAGGAGAGACTGCGCATGCTTGGAGGAAATTAGTTACTAGGAGACAAAAACTTGACAATACTACGTTCGAACAACACCACACGGTTCAATTTCAGGGCCTGGCACAGCGCCTTTCCTGTTGGGTTCATCAGTGGCCTGTTTGACCACTCAAACATTCACAAATACTATGCACTGACACATTTCTGTTCACATCTTTTACCTTGTTCACACATTTCTACTCACACTTTGCTGTTCACACGTTCTTTGTTCACTCATTGTTACCCACGTGAACCCCTCTTCATTTTGTTGCCTGTTCATTCATGTATTCAGAAGTTTGAGTAGCCACAGGCCACTGACTAGTAAGCCCGACAAGAGTGCCACTATGGCGCTAAAACCGAACCGTGCGGTGTTGTCTCTTACTATTAGGAAATGAGTTGTAGACTAGCTTGTTTCATTGTAGTGACGCAGGTTAGGTGTTAATAATTTTGGGACTGGTAGATAAGAGGGTTTTGGAAGGATTGTTGTTTTTACTATGTATGGTAGTGCGGGCCTGTGAAACAGCAACTTGAAGTGGTGTCTTATGCTGTATGACAGTCTGTGGGTGGTGAATTGTTCTGCCTGTATATGAGGGGTAGCTAGCTTGTGATGAAGAATGTTCAACACATAAAAATGTTAATCTCTAAGCTTAAGTAGACTCCGAAATGTTTTTCTTTAGGCCAGGGTTCTAGGGCAAGATCTTTTATGTACCGAGTGAAAAATTGAGAGTGTCTATCCCATTTTGATCGGTTCACCTGGTCCCTCGGACGCTCATAGCCACGATCCAATCAGTCGTGCCAAAACTGTATTTCAGGTCACAGTGAGTGTTCCCCTTGGTCCACGAGCGATCGATCAATGGTCCTGAATGGGGCTCTGTCAAACCACACTTGCAACGTGCTAAACTTGGTGCCTTGTACGTGCAAATTTCAATGGCTGCTATCAGATGAGCGATTGATCATATGAAAAATTCGTCACTCTTTACACTACTGAGTCAACCCCAAACCCACACTGGTGGCTGAAAACGACAAGAAATAATAGACAATCACAAAAAGATGACGCAAAAGTGGCTGCTTATTGCAGAGGAAATTTTGACGATGAAGTTGGACATTCTCACAGTTTGATCAAGTCGGACTTTCTCACAGTCTGGTGAAATCAGACTGATGACTTTCTCACAGCCTGATGAAGTCGGACGCTCTCACAGTCTGATGAAATCGGACTTTCTCACAGCCTGGTGAAGCTGGATATTCTCGCAGTCTGATTAAGTCGGACATTCTTACAGTCTAATTAAGTCGGACGTTCTCGCAGTCTGATTAAGTGAGACGTTCTCACAGCCTGGTGAAATCGGACTTTCTCACAGCCTGGTGAAGTTGGATGTTCTGACCAGCATGAACTCCATTCCAATGCCACGTGGCGAGTTCTGCTGAAAGCTCTGTGGCTAAACGCGTAGACCTTCGCCACCACGTCTGAAGTTCAGTGGAATCAGCAGCAGGTGTGAGTCTTGCAAAAGTCAGACATTAAACGGTTTCTTTTGTTTCTTTTTTGCCGCAGAGTGATTGTTGAAACAGTCAATAAGCAGCTGCAATGGATGATGAAGGCGGTGGTGGTGCTGGTCAAGAGAAATCCCGGATTACCGTGAAAGAGATTGCGGATGGCTTTGGCTCAACTGGTGAGCGTGTCACGGTTTTGGAATTTCGCGGTGATGAACCTAGGATGACTCAGCACCAGGGACAATGCAATTACAGAGGGCACCAAAGTCATCCTGAGCGGGCAGGAGGAAAGAAGCCTACAGGAAACTTGGAACGTCCAAAGAATTTTCAAGCTAGCAGTGACTCGGAGGACAGCTTCTCTGATGGGCCAGTCAGCGATACGGAGGAAAGAACTGTTGAAAAATCCGAGCAAGATCAAGTAGGCGCGTCCATTAATTTTTGAACTGAATGAACTTCTTTTAGAATTGAAATGTTTTGAATTGTACGAATACAGTGAATAGATCTGATTTACGTGATCAGGTTTCTGCGCCTTTCGCTATGGTTTCAAACTGGCTGATGCAAAGTGCGTACGTATTTTCCACGTGCATGAAACACCTAAGATGGACGAACCCAATTTCCTCCATCGCCTTGTTTCTAACATATTTTTCTCTTTCTCTTGTCAAAATGTCCAAGACCGTCATCACCATTTCCTTGCATCAGTTTAGGGAAGTCCACCGTCTCCTGATCTGTCCAGACACGACTGGTTTCCTCCGGAGTTTTCAGCCTGCCCCTGACATGGACACAGCCAGTTGCCTCAAATGGACTGCCCGAAAGAACAACAGTTGAGCTAAATTGACTTTCCATCCTAGACCAGTCACCGCCATAGGTGAAGTAGGATTTGACACGTTGATGGCATCTACATGTGGACAACTCTCGACGGCTGCATGCACATAATTCTAGGAATTCTCTCATATTCCACATCTGCCCATTGACTTGATCGAATTCAATTTTTCCGAATTTTCATGATCCGAGACCCATTTCAGAGTAAATGAATGCGAGCGCGAGGCAAAATTCATTCAGTTCGACCAATTAAAAAAAACGGGCCAAGTCTTCGAGGCTGTAACTCAAATTGCGTTATGTAAACCAGCCATGTTGAGAATTTTCCCCAAAATGAAATTCTGAAATTTAAGGGTCAGCCTTGTGCATTTGCACGACAACACATCACGATTACAGCCACCCTTGTTTTTCTAATTTCCAAACTTCAGGAGCCACGACGGTCCGTGTCAGAAATACAAGCTC
The DNA here is from genome assembly GCA_028571005.1 of Clathrina lutea. NCBI lineage: Eukaryota > Metazoa > Porifera > Calcarea > Clathrinida > Clathrinidae > Clathrina > Clathrina lutea. Next base: position 2,119 of record JAOWAR010229712.1, on the reverse strand, counting down.
GAAAAAGTAAGTTTTGGTTTCTGTAGATCGATGCACCCACCATGGGTAACTGTGTGGTTCAACATTTTAACAGTGAGTTGGTATTTTAGAAAAGTCCAACATTGAAAAACACAATGAGGTGTTCAGGTTAGGAAGGCGTGTGGTGTATGGGAATCGAAGGAAGGAGTTGTTACCATAACTAATAGTCCCAGCATCACAAGTGATCGCCCATTAGGGCGGTCACATCTGAAAAGGGAGAAGCCGGAGGTCAGGGGTTCTTCAGACATTCAGGGGTTGTTAGGGGTTGTAGCCAAGTTTTATTTAGACAGACGATAGAGGATATCCACACAGTGAGTATCATTTGCTTGATCCATGCGAATTTAGAGACAGTGCGACCTTGACAGTTTAGCTGGCTGTATAAAGACAATCTGTTGTAGCAGTGAGTCCTTGTTCGTGGGCATGCTTCCTCACCCCTCGAGGGGAGTCCCTATAAGCTAACTAGTCTCCTAGGGACGCTTGCTTGTTGTTGGTAAAGAAGCTACAACGAGCTTGGGAGGGCAATCGCGATGTTCGTAGAAATGTGGGGGTAACTTCATGGTCGATTAATGTATTCAACGACCGTTGATCACCAGACTTCCCCTGTCCAAATGCTCATCTCCCGTTTTGAGCTCCTTACAAAAGGTAAGGAGCGGGTCAGCACTGTTGCTCAGTGGACATGAGATTGAAGTTAACGAAGAGGTTTGCATGGTGCAGATGCTGACACTTGCTTTCCAGTTCAAAACATCTTGGAAATTTTTCCTGTCTTGACCGAAACAGGCCAAAGTCTTGGTTGACATTCCATTGGCGGACATGTTGTTTCAGCAAAGCCAGAAACGACCAGTATGTTGCTATTTTTCTTCCCGACCAACACATTCAAATACAGTTTCTTTTGGGAGCAGCTTCACACATCTCGGAAACAACTTTGTGCGAGTCTTCCTCGAGCGGCTCTTCAACAGGGGTTTCTCAATTAGGCTCTGTTTTTAAGCATACTGTGTTCAGAGGAATGCTTTCAAATTGGGAAATTCAGCAAAATAGTGTGCTCTTTGCAGGAAATTAAGCTTTTTAGGAAGAATAATCGGCTCATTTATGCTAAAAATTTCTGTTCATTTCTGCTGGCCAAAGGCTCAAGGTCACTTTTTCACAATGAACAGTGCACGTTTTTTTTTAATTCAAAGTCATACCAGCAATGTAGCAATTCTTGGGTTAGTGCTCACTACTGCGCCTTCTTTAGCCTCTTCCGAGCTAATGCTCAGCAGTTGCATATACCCGACAATGGCAGATGTACACAGATAATCTGGCCTGAGAGATGAACTGACTTGGGCTGCTGGAGACAGGGGTCCCTAACCTGCCCTTCAATTGTTCAGAAAGCTGGCACCTTAAGTATGTTCACAAAACTAGCGCCTTTTTCAGGACATCATGGGGCAGTCAAGTCAGAGTTGGCCATTCTTTTGATGGTGGGTATTTGAGCACATCAGGTGTGGCGTGCTGCTACAGGCCAAAGGATAGTTGAGAGCTTGACATTTCTCCATGCTAACTCCCCAGAACAAAAGCTCCAGGTGAGGGCAGTGAAGGAGACAATCCCACAAAGCTACAAATGCGCTATTTTGCTCTATCTTTTGATCATTTCAAAAACTATGCTTTAGGGGGCGGATTATGCTAAATACTCTGCCGGCATAATTGAGAAAGCCCTGCTCTGCAAACCCCAACACGACAAAGTTTGTCTCCACATGTTTTGTGACAGTGGCATGGTCCAAATCCTTGACCCTTACCTGTCAAAAGTTCGTTACTAGAAAGTTCAGATACCTTGTTGGGCAGACGGTCCACCAGGATGTTGCAGGTCTTCTATAGCGCATTGAAACACTCATTTAAGAATTTGTGCACTTAGGTCACGAACTAGTTGTCCCACGGGCCCATCTATGAGCTCCTTGATCGAAACTTTGAGCTGCACTTTCACGCCTGCGGTCATACGCTAGATGAGCTGTGACGTTGACATTCCACACATGCACTGCATCATCTGATAGCTTCCATCACCACGTAGTACACATCCTTCTCTCTAAATTCATGCATAGTTCTAATCCAAGCAGATTAGGTCAAACCTCAT
>JAOWAR010229601.1:0-14236 GCA_028571005.1 Clathrina lutea | reverse complement strand
CCACTTCATATAGCCTTGCTCTTTCCTAGCACAGCAAGAGATATCTGCAGCAAAGGTAGAATATCCGCGACGAAGAAATCAAGTCGTCAAAGAAAAGAAAAAAAGCCGCTTTCAAACACTGCCACTGAGCTGCTTGCTTGCTCGATGTGGACAGTACAATGAGGAATGTAGCATGCACCACAAATACGTAGATAGCGTAGATCTACGCGTAGATCTACGCGCGCTACGTACACATCCGCGGCCGCTCGACGGTTGGTCATAATCATATTATATATGCCTAGCATAGGGACCAGAATCCGGTGACGGACCTCACACCCGTGCGATATGACTCATATTGCTGGCCATGGTTGTCAGTAGCTGTCTTCCGCAAGGCGAAGCTCGCGCCGCTTGGCGAGTCTGTTGTGCCAAAGATGTGCAGAGCATCTGAATCGCTTGGTGGCACGCAAACTTGGTGGAACATCTGGATGTCAGCCGCAATCCTGACTCTGTGCTCGCGGAATTGCAGAAGAATTCCGGCCAGGTTATTCGTGAGGGCCTGAGAGGAGTTCACTGTTCAGTGAAACTCCCTTGTACGCAGCAGCTGCGTCGAAGACAACTCTGATCTTCTTCGTGGGGTGCATGACGGCATGATGTGGCAGATAATAAGTCAGGTCTGAGCGGTCTGAGTTTCAGAGTTACTCAGTGCTTGCGCATGGCCATTCTCCAGGGGGTCGCTCTTGAAGGTAGTGTAGCTTTCTCGCAGGGTATTGTCTCCCCTCAACTTTGTCTCCAAATATCCTAAACGGATTTCCGCAAGACGACGGTTACACGGCAGCAAGGGCTTGTCTGCTCTCCATAACATCGGAACTTCGTAGTGCCCATTCTCAAGCTTTGACTGTTCCTCCATGATTGACAGGGCGCGTCTGTCCTCCACTGACATCCCCTGTACCTCTGGATCTGCCGAAACCCGGTCAATGTTCTAGAACTCCGCCATCTGGTGGGTAAGCAGATTGCAGAAGTTCACGTTGACGCGTTTCCCTTCGCCACGCATGATCACAGGACCCATCAAAGACCAGCCTAATGTTGTCTACACTGCATATGGTTCATTCTGCCTGCCATGGCGATTATCCAGCTGGATGTGTGCGTCCACCACGTCAGCTCCAATGATGATTTCAACATCCACCTCGGCATTCTCAATGTTTTCAAATGTCAGATCTTTCAAGTGACTATACTGGTTGATGTCAATCTTCCGATGATTAACCCGCTCGACGTCGAGGTGTGGTACAACCTTCGCCTGCATCTCGGTACTGAAACTGGTGAACTTTGACTCAAGAGTAAATTGAGCAGATGTCACAGTCTTCCTGCTGTGGCCGTTTATAGTCGTGATCATCAGCTTCTCGCTGCCTTAAGGTTCCAGTCCGAGGCACGCTGACAATGACTCAGAAATAAAATGTGCACTTAGAACCAGAATCGATCAAAGCATACCCTTCACAACTGGTCTCACTCTTCTTCACTTTGACGGTGCCAACCAGAGGCATTACCTTGTGTTCCGCCCCTGATGTGCTTGCGGTGTTGACGTTGGCAAGCACAGGGTCGGCGTCGGCATTATCTGACTCGACACTGGCATTTCCATCGTCTGTAGAGACAGGGTCTGTCGGCGGCCTCTGCTTGTCCCGATGAAGCAAGGAGTGGTGGCAGTCGGCGCAATGCCTGCAACGATGAGCACTCTTGCACCGCAATGCCAAATGTCCGCTTCCAAGGCAGTTCAGGCAGAGCTTTTTCGCCATCACAATGTGCATGTGTGCCTTTGGGGATCTTGTCTTGACATCTGGGCAATCCTTGATTGCGTGCTCTTTGGCACAGTCAGGGCAGGCGTGCTGAGTCGGCATGCTGCCGCAATAGTCCTGGTTGCCTTGTTCCTTTCGTGGACCAGCGCTGGTTGCCATCATCGTCAGCATCGATGGTCTTCCTTGATCAGAAATATCCCGCCAATGATTCCAAACACTGATTCGTTGAGTGCATCTGCACGTCGTCCAAGCCAGGTGATAAGTGCCTTGACTGAGCAGGGCTCCTCCCCACGCTCTCGAAGCCGCTGTGCCTCATCCCTCCATCTGAACTGCTCAGAAGTGGGCAACCTGAGTACTATCTGCATGACGTTCGCGGTGTTCATTTCATTAAGGCCATCTAAGGAGGCTAGTGTCTCATAAAGTTCCTTCGCCTTGTCAGCGAATCGCTGGAATCCATCCCGGTTTGAAGTAGAAATGACGAGACCCTCCGTCAACTCATGGATGCAAGCACCGATGATGTGTGGCTGGCCGAACCGATGCTGTAAGGTGCTAAGAGCTGTCTCAAGTCCTCCACCCACGCCTTCGAATGCTGCAACAGCATTCTTCGCCTTCCCATCCAGAAACTGCAGCAGCCGAGCCATCTTTTGCTGTTCGGACAGCCTAGTTGACAGGATTATATCGTTCAGTCGGCTGACGAAGCGAAGCCAATCCGTCGGGCTCCTGTCAATTTTCGGTATCTCCACTGCAGGTAGGTTAAGCCTCTATGTCATGGCTTCGAGCGTAGACGTCAGTCTCTCCATCGTCGAACTCACTTCACAATCAAAACCAAGGCTCGAGTGACAATTTCTTGACCAGTGCTGTTCAAGGCCCGTCAAATCTATGGCTGGGCTTGCTGTTGATGCTGTTTGTAAATGCATAGACAGGTTTACGAGAGTCCAGACCTGTGCCATCGGCACGCTGTCAAGCACATCCGCCTGCTAAACTTGAGAGGGTCCCAGCTGCATAGCAGTTTTTCACCCCAGGGCTGCGATTGAGGTTTCGGGCATGTAGCTGCTCCAGGCTGTCGGTCACGTAAGCCAGCGTCGAACTCAACGGCCGTGCGCTGTAAGCTAAGTGAGATGAATTTGACGAATGGTACAATTTTGCCCTCAGCCAGGCTATCTCCAGCTCCGCCTCCTCCTTCTCCAATTCCAGCTGGGCCTGAAGCTCCTCTGCAGTTCTGCCTCTCCTTTCATACTCATGCTGGCCAGGCTCCGACTACGAGGATGAAGACTGTCCGACTCTCCAAGGTTCCTGACTTTCGTTGAATCACGTAGGGAAGCGAGTTCTTCTCTCTCCCTTCACAATTGCAGGCGCGTCACAGGTATTTTCGGTTTGTCTCTAACTAAAGTCTAAATTGCGCTGTACTGGCACGGTCGCCAAAACTGTACGGATTACCACACATTGACTGAAATTTAATCGCTTCGTGAAGCATGAAGAATGGAACGAAGGCGAATCTAGCAAGAGAGAGGAAAGACTGAAGAGCACATGCAAAAAAGGGAGAAAATGGCGGCTTGTTGCGTGGCAACAAGCCGGGAGGGCCCAAGGCCATGTGGGCGGCGGCCTGAGTGGTTCAGCGTCTACTGGCACGTCTGTGCTGTGTACAAAAGGAACTACACACTGTACTAGAGGCAAAATAAAATGTGCGTGGCCTTCACAGCTTGAATCGCAGCAAGGCCATCAGGCCTGTAAGACACCAGGGCATGCACAAAGACAAGAGTCAGCTCCCATGCCTGCAATCAGCCTGCATCCCAAGCACTCTGCTGACAGCCCTGTGATAGATGTGGTTCGTTGAGATTAGTGCACTCTGGAACAATAGCAGGCAAGATCACCTCACCCATCTGCCCGACTCCGCGTCTCACCCTATATTCTGCCAGTGCAACTAAAGTGTGGCAGAAGGCCGGCGAGACCACAGAGTTGATGCTCCAGGCAGAATGCCCATCGTCCAACAAGTTGCCACCAGAATTGATGCTGAAAACCCTCGTCCAGTCAATTGAGACCTTCTTTGTGTCTGGTGAGTGCACCTGCTCAAAGCAGTCGCAAAGACCAAGGAAGACTGAAGCGCATGACCACGAGATTAAACGCTTATGAAAGGAGCTTCACAGACTTCGAAAGGAATGGACAAATTGCCATAGTGAAGCTGAAGAAGACGCTCGCTCTCTCCGAATGGCCTTTCACAGCACTGGTGACCCACAAACGTATCAAACGGCTCAGAGCAGATAAGGAAAATCGATCTTCCACTTTAGGAGAAGCCATCTGCTGCGTCAGTTTCCTACAGACCCCTACAGTTTTGGATAGGGACTTTTTGCCCCCAAATGACGTGAAACCGACTTTCAACGCTGACACAGCTCTGCGACACTTTCTGTCAGTGTATTCAGACAATGACTGAAGTTTGAGGACGAAATTCACCTGGACCCAGCAGGCGTATCCCAACCATCGTCAGCGTATGACATGTCACTCCTGTCATTTATGGACTTCATAAACTGCGTCAAGCGATCAAGAACTAGCCCTGCTCCAGGACCAAATGGTGTCCCGTACATATTATGGAAAAATGCCCTTCTCCTAATCCTCCTTCTTCTTCTGTGTACAGTGAGAGCGTAATGCACAGTGTACAGCTCACGGGGTGTGCAGTACTCGGGGGCGGGGTGTCGCCGGGAATGACCAGCATGTGTATACATTCGAATGGCGCATATCGCCTTCGAAAAATGTACATGGGAGGTCCAGAAAAACGTTAGAAAATTACTTATGCACTCCATATGAACGGTGTAATCGAAAAAAATGCCATACGAGTGACACTGTCAGCAAAAAAAGAAACACAAATGACTCAAATATACTTCCCTAGCCCAATGAGATCAAACGAAGGCTGTGCCGATATGACGGCAGCACATTGCGCTGCACAGAGCCACGATTCTAGGCTAAGCGGCCAAAATTGTCCGCCAATTACGCCCTCATAAGTTGGGTGGACCAGGTTTGTATTCAAAAAGATCTGCTCAAGTGATCATGAAATGTCGCTGAGAAAAGACTGGACCTTCAAAACAGGTCTGAAACACTAGATATTTGCACTTGAAGTTTACCACGTTTGCAAGGATGGTGCAAAGGGCCTTCTTCCTCTACGCACATGCCAGAATGGTGTGCGCTTCACTAGAGTGGTTCATCACAGGAGCCTTTTGAAATCTTCTTTGTCAATCGACCGGCATGCTCTTTGGCTGTGTGTAGCCATAGAAACAAGTCTGTTCAGCGCTGCTGAGTACAAGCCCAGTCACTTTTTTCGAGACCTGCTGATCAGCACAATGACTTTTAAGTTTTGACATTAATTTTCGTGCATGCATGCATAGCAAATGAACTCAGATCAGTGACCTGGACAAAGAGCAAGCGCGTAGCACCACGGACGGGCATGCATGCGCATAAGGGGACATTGATACACCTACGCACCTAAACGTCTCGGAACATATGGCGCTCTGCATGCCTACCCGTCCCCCAAAGCCCATATGCGCGTGACATGAGCAGGCGCTAAATTTGCTGCAGCCACAATGGCAATTGCTGGAAACGGTTACTTGTTAGCTAATACTTTCCGCAAAATGCTCAGCTGACCTTGTTAGCAAATAGAAGTCGGTGGCAAATAAAACTCATTAGCAAATAATAGTTTTCATGCCCCAATGATTATTTGCTTAAGAGGATAGACCTGCACCATCCAAGCAAAAACATTTCCTGTACTGCCTGCAGTTTAGCGCTCTGAAGCCTCACCTGCCGATAGTCCTAGATCAAGACCACCACTGTTGACCCGCACACATCCCGTAGTGAGGTTGTACTCAGTGTTCAGTGCTAACGTTCCCGCTCCACTTGTTCGAGTCAGCAAGCCAGCCATGGTCAGCTTTGTTCGTTGACTCGACAGCGCCCATGACTGGCTCGTCTGGAACTCCAGCTCTCCACGTGGCTCAATGACAATGCTCAGGTTGGTCTGCAGGATATTCCCAGATCCCGACACAAGCATGTGGCTGTAGGAGAAGGGAAATTTAGTCCGCGAGGACTGGCTGCAGGCTGGAACAGTGGTGAAGTTGACCGATGGAGCAGCAGACTGGCCCGGACTGGTGGAGCGGTACGTGAACAGTCGACTCATCGGAATCACTTGCTTTGGCATGAACGGACCAGACCACTTCAGTATGAGTTGATCATCAGTCGAGTGGTAACTGTTGCGCACAAGATAGTCCAGTCGGAGAAGATGAAATCCTTTTGGAAGAGTTGTGCTTGGACCTTGCTGCTCAGAATAGCCGTTGTAGAAGGTAGAGGCTGTATAGAGAACTGTACCATTGATCCACAAGCGTGGCTTCACACTTAAGCCAGCCATGAAGAAAAAATGGTAAGTCCCCGTCACGTCAACGCGAAGGTATGCCCATAGGCGAGCAGCATAGTTGAAATTGTATGACTGAACGTCTGACGTGTCAAAGCCTGAGCCACCAGGCTGCAGGGTTAGAGGGCCACTGCCATAGATGCGTGGCACCCTGGTCAAAACTGGCTCAAATTGAATCAAGTTTGGTGCGGTAAGAGGGTCGTTGAAGCTCGTTGGAAGATATGATGTGCTTGTGGAGCCTGATGAGGATGGGAAATAGTACAGTCTTCGCTGAGATGTCGTTGCTGTCTTCACACGGTATTGGAAATATTCAGCGATGATGCCACGTTGCGGCACACTGGACGGGGGACGGAGGATCATGTTGATGTTAGTCAGTCGCTTTGTGTAAGAGTCGGTCAGTCGGGTGCTCCGCTGCAAGATCAGCGTGCCTGGTCCCAGGAGAGACCCTTCTCGAAGAAAAAGCTCCTTCTCGATGCTGACAGTTGATTGTGAAATCCTCAGTATTCCGCCAGATGCGATGGTGATGCTGTCACGGAAGTTCACCTCTCCACCAACAACTGTTAGATTCGTATTGCTGGAGAGAGCCACTGGAGCTTGCAACTCAAACACAGCCTTTGACTTTGGCATGACAATGAGGGACGATCCGCTGACGATCGACACTCCTGATTGGAATGTCTGCAGAAGGCCATGGGCTAACAATTGGTAGGAATTTGCCAGGTAGATGAAACCGAAAGACTGCTGGGAAGTGCTTTCCTTGCCAAGAACAATACGACACGGTTGTGCGTAGCAGTAATAAGTGGAAACCCTCCCATTCACATCTTGCTTCACGCCTTGGCCAAACCGAAGTGTGGCATTTCTCATGTACCAGCTACTCAGTTCAATGCGTCCAAAGGTGTTCAGCTTACCAAAGTCGACATCAGCATTTCTTAGATAGCTGATGTAGAATGAGGAGGTTGTCCACATGTCAAAGAGCTTTGTTGAGTTGTACGATGAGTTGAGGAACTCGCGCCAAATGGCTCGCTGTAAGTTCAAGCTGGTCCTCACGTATGGCCGCCCGTAAAGGTTCCAGGTACCACTTTGGACAGAAGACAACTTGTAAGCATATGCCCTGATATCCCAGTTGGTCATGTAGGAATTGACCGTTCCCTGGTTCATGAAGAGCCCATAGACATAGAAAGTATTGAAGACGGTGGATGTCTGGAGCGGCACTGTGAAAAACTGGCCGTAGTTAATTGTGCGCCATCGATGGTAGAAATAGTTGTAGGCACGATATTGTGATATCACAATGACACCGTAATTGATAAGGTCGTATGCCTTCCTAGAGCCACTCTGGTAAGTGTTAGAGGCTGACAACTGTAATGTCGCCCCCATCTGGTTGACGATCTCACAGTTGGTGCAGTAATAGGAAGATGAAGTGCTGGCAAGAGTTCCATCCGGCTGCATCAGCCCAAAGTTCTCGATTCGAATGTTGATGAAGTATTTCCTGACGTAGGCACCCTTGCTGATCGTGAACAAGCGTGTGGCACTGAGCTTGCTGGATGCAAATGACTTGGTGGAGCCAGTGATCTTCTCCCCACTCCACAGAAAGTTGGCAGCTTCAACAGACCCCTCAACGGTGATCAATGGACTTCGCACGTCAAAGAGCCGGGATACTACCAGTTTGCTGAAATGGCCAACCCGGAGCTCCGGTGTGCCTTTACTGGAGCCAACGGTGAGTGAAGAGACATTGATACTTGTGCCTGTTGGTATTAGAACGCTATAGGTCCCATCAAGTGTGATCAAAACTGAGTCAGATGGCTGTGGAACTTCTCCAGTAGCCCAGTTGCTGGGGTCAGTCCACAAGCCTCCCTTTGTGGCATTCCAAATGACAAGTGTTGACACGCCACCCGAGTCCCGAATATCAAGAGAGGGCACTTGTACGTCGGTCTTGCCCAAGCTGGAGTTCGTATACTTTGCGTAGAGCAGCGCAGGCCCTGAGACGCCCGAACGCCTGATTGTGCCAAGATTCCGGATCATGCACATAGTTGTACTGACACATTGCCAAGTAGAGCCCGACTGCACATCGAAAACACTACCTGTCCCGATGGTAAGGTTTACCGTTTCGTGTGCAGTAACCACACCAGTACCAGAAAATGCACCCTGATACTGGGATTGCCAACGGGTGTTGCTTGTATTTGCAAAAGCTGGCTGGGCAAAGAGAAGCGTCCCGTGATTAAAGACATTCAGATAAAGAAATGAAGAAGGTATCTCCTGTTTGCTAAAACTTGGTCCTGACCACTTCAGAACTAGGCCCTGACCGTTGGTATTCCAGTAGGAGCTTGTGACATAGTAGTCTAGGCGAATACGGTGATAGCCTGCAGAGAGTTGGATAGTGCTTGTCGAAACATCACTGGAAGTGAAGAATCGGCCTGTAGACCACGTGTTGAGTCTGACTTGATCGTCGATCCACAGCCGCAAGCGAAGTGAATAGCCCCGCTGGATGTAAAATGTGTAGGCACCGGTTGTTGACACGCGAAGGTAGCTCCATAGCCGTGCACCATAGTAATAGGTGAAGGTCAAAGGAGAAGATGAGTTGTAGGCTCCTGGTGAGGAGGCTAAGTACTGTAGCGGTGCATTTCCGTTGTAACGAGGCCACTGTGTGAATGACTGCCTCATTTCATAAAAGTTGGCCAGGGCCGCGGGGTCGTTGAAGCTCTGTGGTAAGTATGATGAGCTGGTGGAGGACGACGTCGTCGAGGGGAAGGAGCTAACGCTTGTTCGTTGAGGGTTAATTGGGTTTTTGACGTTGTACTGAAAGTACTCAACCAAAATGCCTCGCTGAGTGGATGTCCCTTTTAGCTTTTCTGGCAAGCTGAGGTCGATTTTGAGGTTTTTGATTGTTTTGTCGAAAGCACCTGTCATCTGCAAGCCACCCTGCACAGAAAGTGTGGCAACATTACCTTTCACTGTTCCTCCCATTAATTGCCATTGGCCGTAAAGTTTGACTGAGGCCTGTCCAAAGTTGACATTTCCCTGAGTGAGCAGCTGCCGATTAAAGACCAGTGAACCTGACGACGCCTGAAAAGTTGCAGCGTTTTGGATGGTAACTGCATCCTTGAATCTAGTTGTTACATTTCGGCCAAACTCAATTCTGGCACCTCCCTTAAGGAAGAGGAAGCTACCATATGTGATGTTGGTATTGTCAGCCATCTTGACCGTCCAACCTCGCTCCACTTGCATTTGCCCGAATGTGCCTGGCTGACTTGTTCGCACTGCCAGCGTGCTGGTGTAGGCATATGTCGCGTCACTGAGGGTAAACAAGAAACTGTCTTCTAAAGAGAGATGAGAAGTGATGGTCAGATTGATGTAACGACACTTCAAGACTTGAAACACGCCCCGCCCTGTGCCGTTCAAATTCCTGATAGATATTTGAAGGGGAGTGGCTGACGTGCCATAACTATTGCGAATGATCAGAGAGACTGTGTTGCTGTCAATATCTGCGGGTCGTTTCAAAGCCTCATTGACAAACTCCTCCCAGTGGAAGAGCGTGTCTGTTCCCGGCAAGGAGCTCGTTGAAGAAGCAAGAGCAGACCTGCTGAGCAGATGCAAATCGCCGAGAGCAAGAATCCCTCCTTTAGGGTAGCTTATCTGTAATCGAACACCGAAGCACCGAATCTTTCCTGAGTTGAGAAAGGTGGCAGAACTCAACCTCCAGTAGGGGCTATACCCCGGTGACTTGTTGATTATTAATATAGTCCCTGAAGGGTTGTTGTAGACAGATGCTGACCAATAGGCGGTGCTGTATGACTTGACATACTGCACCACAAGCTGGCCAGAGTTCACAAATCCAGGCTGGGTACATAGCAGGCTTCCAGTGGATTGGCAGACACTCCCTTGCCTTTTCCATGGTACACCTTGCAGAGCGAATATTGCTCCCACGTAGTTGACAATGCGGCAATTGCTACAATAGATGGCGGAGGAGGTGACAGGAAAGGTGCTCTCCAAGGTAGCATTGCCATGATTATCAACCTGTATGTTGTTGAAGTATTTGTAATTTGATGTGCCGCGGAGTATAGATATTGTTGATCGAACGACAAGCGACGATGCTTGCCCCCCGCCGTTGAACTGGGTGCCTGACCAAACAATGTTTTTCGCGTCAATACGGCCGTTGATAGTGGTTGCATATGAGCTAATGTCAAGGCGATCCTTGACAGTGAGGTTCGAGAAGAAGCCAACATTGAGGTTGGGGTTGCTGTCTTGCGAACCGACGAAGAGTGACTTGATGGTGATGTTCGACTGGCCAGGAATGTAGACTTTGTATGATCCTGGTTCGGTGATGTAGACAATGTCATCTGGGCCAGGCACTCTCACCGGAAACCAGTTTGCCGGATCATTCCAGCTTCCACCAGCAGAGTTGTTCCAGAGCGACAAGCCACCATGTTGCTCAAGGCTCCGAAAGACTAACCCATTGACGAGGTTGCTCATCTTTCCACCGTTTTCGATAAGTCTAACATAAAATGTCGCCACACCGGGACTGCCTTCACGCCGTATCTCTCCACTGTTGATCAGCTGGAACCCAGTTGAGTTACTGCCATAGCTGAGGAGCGTAACATCGGATTGAACAGACAGCACTCCAGAGGAATTGATCGCCAGCGACGAGCCTTTGGTGGCAAGAAGAATGCCATTGTCTGAGAAATTTAGCTTTGACGCTGTCATGCTCCTAAGTGATGAGTTTGGGTTGGCATACTCAACTTTGCCACCACTGAGTACTCGGTACGCGCTGACTTTCTCCAATGGAATGGCTGTCCTGTTGAATCCAGGGCCTTCATAGAGAATGCGAACCATTTGCTGGGAGTACCAGTAGCTTGAGGGTGTGATGTAGTCATAATGGACCCTCACAAGCATGCCCTTGACAAGATAGACTTCAACGCTTTTAGTTTGATCGTCGGACGGAATTGTACGTCTTGAGACAATCACTGGTGAGTTCGAGCCAACTGAAAGACGAACTCTGACGTAACCGTTGTTAACGTAGAACCGGTAATTTCCCGTTGTATCGATCTGCAGGAAAAACCAAACACGAGCTGCAAAATTGTAGCTGAACGTTTTTGTCGCTGAGCTGTTCAGAGCGCCAGCTGTTGTGTACTGGAGTGGTCCATAACCGTTGTAACGAGCAATTGGCTGAAGTCGATTTTCTAAGCGCACCACAGTTGCTTGTGCTGAGGAGTTGTCAAATGATGAGGGAAGTGCGCTGCTTGAAGAAGATTCAGTGGGGAAGTAAGAAAGGCTGGAGGAGCGTCCGCGATACTGGAAGTATTCGCTGAGAACATGGCCGGCAGCCGGAGGGAGTTTGTACAACAATTGGATATTCATCGCTATCAGCCTTTTCTGCCTGCTGGTGCTGATGCTTCCACCGTTGCTTAGCGTTAGTGTGCTGTTTGATCCAATGACAGTCCCTTGTGTCCACTCAAACGCTCCTCTCACCTCTGCGTTTACGTTTGAGCAGTTCAAGGAGCCCTCTAGTCGGAGGCTGTTTTCGAATGTTGCCGTACCTTGCTGCAAGCGGATTTCTCCCGTTGAGGCAATGATCACCTCGTCCTCAAATGAAACTGTGCCACTGTTTATCTCCAAGCGTCCGTTTCCCGTGACAATGAGATTGCGCTGGAAGCGTGCCGTAGATCTGGCTCCGATCTTTATGCTGCTGCTGGACTGCAAGGTGACAAAGCCTAATGTTATCTCACTGAAATCAGGTAACATGATTGTGTTGTTTGATCCACCGCTGAATGACAGCTGCGAACTGGCACTCATCTGGACTGACTTAAGAATTTGGATCCTTGCATTGTAAGAGGTTGAGCAATGAACGGTAGAACGTCCGTGGGCAACAAGATTACCAACCTCCATTCGACGGTTGGAGTAGTATCTGATGGAAAGCATTGCAGTGGAGGATAAATCGTACACAGTGGAACCATTGAATGTGGCAGCGGCAGCGAATAGATTTTCCAGATACTCCTTCCATTTTCCAGCCATACCGGTGGGCCTGCTCTTTGTCAATGGCCTGGGGAAGAGAGTGATTGTGCCATTGCCCGTGAGAAGAGCTGTGCTGTAGATGTAGACTGTTGACATGTAGATGTCAATTTTTCCAGTGTTGATCCAGCGGGCATTGCTAGACACATAGAATGTGAACTGGCTTGACGATTGCATGGTAATAATCACGACCCTGTTGTAGTTCCGCACGTCAAGGTAACAGTATGAGCTACTGTAGGATATCATTTCGAAGGCTAGCGTACCATGGTTGATAATGCCTTGACGGAATCCGTCAACAGGATCTGCAAGTGGAGTGATACCTGCATGTCGCCATGTGGTACGTCCAGTTCGAAGTGTTGCTCCCACTTGGTTGATCACACGGCAGTTGGAGCAGTACATGCTGGCAGAGTCCATGCTGGCGGGATCGAGTGTCATGTTGTTGCTGTTGACAACTTCAATGTTCATAAGCCATTTCGAAGAGTAGGAACCATGGCGTATGACTAGTTGCTGTGAAACTGTCACCGAGCCTCGTGGATTAGAGGACGAAGCTGGCCCACGTAGATACTGACCTGACCAAGTGAAGAGCTTTGTGGTCACGCTGCCCAGTACAGTGAAGTTTGGTGTCACGACATTGAGGTGCCCTCCCACTGTCAAATTGACACCGCTCTCAACCACCATTGATATGATGCTGGTACTGACACCTATCTCCAGAGAGGCAACGACAGCGTCAGAATCAACAGAGATGGCATACGTTCCAGATGTGACGATGATCACCGAGTCTTGTGTTGATGGTAATCTAAAAGAGTGGGAATAGAAAGAAAATTGAGGAGTTTCGAAATTTAACACAATGCAAAACACCACACGGTTGTCATATTCTTTTCCAGAAATACCGAAATGGCTTTGAACCAGGGCTTGTCAAATGCCCTCCAGATCCAGCAATGAAGATGACGCAATTCTCAATAAAGCAAACCTCAGCTCTGTACTGAGACTGAGACATGAACCTGCGGCACCAAGTCGCCTGGGTTCAAGTCAGGGTCTCGGTACAGACTTGAGCATTAATCAATTTTTCTTCAATCAATTTATTTTCTCCGAGTGGTCACACCTCTTCTTCCAATCAAAACAAGTCAGCTCTATGGACAGAGCCACTAGTTTTTCTTTACTTGACACATTCAAAGTCTACAATAGCTGTCGTGTTCACAAACTGAGACACAGGTGAAATAGCTGCAAGTGGTTTAGATGTGAACAGCATTTCTTTACCGTCGCACGGCAATGCTGAACTCAGGCCTATGGTAGGAGATGCACAGTGCTTTAATATTGCATCGATGGCATTGTTCCTCACATTGTAGAGCGTGTTAACTGTGGGCATATAGCTCTGTACATATCTACATCTGAAAAGCAGACGGTGTGTGTGTGTGTTTCCGGATGTCTGTGTCAGGGAAAAAAGGTCAAGACGGCGCAAAGCGTGGCGACCAGACTTGCCCACGAGGGTCCTTTGTCCTCCTGGTCGTGACTTTCGCCGGTTTACGTGCCTGTGCATGGCTTTTTCGCACAATTTTGACCTCTTTGTTGACTTTTTCGGGCCTGTTGATTGACTGCTTTAGGCCTAATGGCCATTTTTAGCCATGGCAAAGGGCTTCGAACAACGCTACCCCAGGGCTGCAACCACTCGCCAACACACAGCGTACGAAGTACGCTTGTATTCACGCCATTCAAGCTGAAGACAAGAGCGAGCCTCAGTAGTGGAGCGGGCAAGCTTCAGTAGTGGAGCAGGCGGGTTGCTGAAGGTAGAGGGTGGCAGAGCTTTTCGAACCCGGGCGAAGACCAGGACAATTAGTTAGTCTATATCTAAAGAGCAGATGGTATTTGTCTATCTGTCTGTCTGTCTGTCTGTCTGTCTGTCTGTCTAAATAAGAACGCGTTCTACCCTCACACAACACCTCCAATCCTAGGGGAAGGCTGAAAAACGTTGAGCCAAGATAGAGAAAGCTGATCCCCCCACCGTATCACACAAGTCCATTAGTTCGTAATAATCATAACGTTTCGAACCTTACGGCTCTTCATCAGATGGATCTGATGAAGAACC
>JAOWAR010229490.1:0-14238 GCA_028571005.1 Clathrina lutea | reverse complement strand
GTGCACACATGATTTCGCGGCCGCGCAGTTCCCGGATCGTAAAGTTCGCCCTGGCCAGTCAAACATTTCGATATGTGGTATTTTGCAATGCAACCAAAATTCTAACTGCAAATTCACCATTCTCATGCACCTTTGGAGATATCCCATCCCTCCATCACAGAATTGGAAAGAGGGGAAAGCGTAAAAGAAATGACTCACCAGCACAGGTGGGCACGTCACAGTACTCCCAGTCGTTCGGTGAGGGACCAACCACACACCACAACCGACCTCGGTATGGATACGGGTCTCGGCAGTAGTTCTCAGCTTCAAACAGATAGAAATAGTAATGCCGAGAAGAATATTTACGAAAGCTCCTCCACCGTAGGCATTGTTTTCCATTTATCGCTACGCTCTTCGTTCCGTTGTAGCGGTTCCCTCGTCCAATGTAAGCACTGCAGTCTTCTGTAAACAGTAAAGGCGAATCTCTTTAGATGCCTACACGTTCCCTCAAATTGGAGGTTGTCGCTGGTTTTGTGAGATCACTTCAATCCCTCTTCTGCAGCTGTGAAGTCAGTTTTCTCTTAATTTGGACCTATCGGGCCAAACCCTTTCAAGACTTTCTTGCGCCAAAAAACCAGAGAAGAATGTAAAGGAGATTTCTCAACATCGATCCTAGTCAATCCACTGCAAATGACATTCCACCCTGGACAGGTGGGGCTCAGTTCAAAATGTCAAGGAACCTCAACCCGAGGAAGCCCCAGGCAGATGGTTGGGACATGATGGTGCTATCAATCTAGCTCAAAGGTTGATAAATCATCGACGAATGGTTTTTTGCCAAAGAGATTGTCTTTAAGAACAGCAAAATACGTAACTCTGAAGAGAAGAGACGCTGAAACTCCGCACATGAGTCAGAGTTGGAAAGGAAAAGTCAGCAACAACTTCCGTCTACTCAGAAAGAACAGCAAAGCAATTATGAGCAGAAACCTTACCTTTAAAAAGAAGTGATGAGCCTTTAGCAGCATTTTCACCATGTGAAAGCCAGACAAAGAGACAGAGAAAAACAAGAAAAGAGTGAGCTTAAACAATTCGGCTGAATCAGTGCGTCATTTGGGGCCTTTTTTTCTACATCAACTATAGCACTGGTGTTTGTTTCCTTTTAGAATTGGTGGCCTCTCTGACCGGCATGACATTTATCATATAGTTGTGTCTAAGTTAATATAATAATGATAAGAAGAAAAGAATTATTTTGTGACCAAGACCCTCATGCTGGAATTTAAGTTAGGATTTGGTTTTTAACATTAAAGGCTTTCCTTGGGAATTTTCACATTTTTGCGAATCCTCCATTCATAAGGTGCATGCTCCAGGGACTTACTCTCACGGAGAAAGCTGCCAGGGACTTACTCTCACGGAGAAAGCTGGAGCAGCGAAACTGTCCAACATCTGCCTTGTGAGGGAATGCATTGCACGAAGTGGGAATGTCAATACCAAATCCAGGCACAATCCGAAGAAACTTCCCCCCATAGCTCCACTCATAGGGACACTGGTGGAGCTTGATCTCACGACAATCCTCGTAGCAGAAACGAAGCGGAATGGGGGGAGTCGTACGAGATGAGCCCAATCCACACCGCGGGAGAATGCTAGAACAAATGGAATACTGCGGAAAAGATAAGACCAGCGAGATTAACGAGTGAGATTAACGCAACAAATGCCAGCACACGATCAATAGACATTGGCAAATAATAGGGGGAGGGGGAGGGAGGGGAGGTGGAGGAGGAGGGGATCGAGGGGAAACAGTATGGTTAAACTGGAAAAAGTGAGAAATCATGCCAGTCCCAACTGCAATCAATGCATGTCCCCTCCCTCTGGGGGGAGGGGGGGGGGGCAGAATTCGAGCCAGTGGCATACAGCAGTTCAAAATGATCAAAAAAGTTTTCCGAATGTGTCAGTTTTAATTTAAGAAGTTGCCTTTTGTGTGACCTTTATTTCTTTACTTACTGTCATCAAACGAATGCAGGGCTCTCGAAAATGGGCGATCGCAGCTGCAGGCAGGAACTTTTTTTGAAGGAGTTTTACCAGACTAGCTTGGGTAGCTCCTTCAGCCACAAACACAAAGGATTCATTTCCGTACAAAGACTGGCAAGGACTGTCCTGAATCCTCTCACACTTCCCCCTGAAGAAAATAGAGGAAAAACATGTATGGAAGCATAAACCTTGAAAACCAAGAGTTACATCACGAGCAACTATGTTGCAATCATCTTAGAGATAACTTCCAAAATGGCATGTGGGATTTCGGAATGCAATCATACTGATTGTCATTCCGAGAATTGTCTTCACTCACCTGGTTTGTCTGTAAGCATTTGATAGTAAATCTGAAAAAAGGAAGAGGTGAAATGCGACGTTCTTAACTTGGATAGCCGCCATATACATACCTAGAGCAAAACAGACTCTAATGTGCTTTGAATTATGGAATCCCCTGACAATTCAAGGGAAGGTAACCCCAATTTCTTTTTGCCAGCGAAGAAAATTGTTGTTTGGTTCATGTTATTCCTGCTTTTATTATCTGGCCTCTGGGTCGAAATATAGATCCGAACTTGCTGTCTGGAGCCTCCATGATTTGATAGCTATCTTCAGGATGTGAAAATCCATTCACAAGTGTTTGTGGACAAAAAAACAAGTGCAGTTCTCTGTAAGAGTGAATTCAAGGCTCTCCAAGTCTCCTGTAAGCCAGAGTGCAGCTGCATCAAGTGAAAGGATTTGTACTGAAGTCACACTATAATATGATTCATGGCTCACTGGCGATGAATTGGTACTCCTTTCTTTGACTTCTCCTGGCACTGTCTCCAAGTGTTCTGACAGTACACACCTCTAATTCTCTCGAAACCCACCAGCTCTCAATAATCACACATATGTATTAACTCTCCTTTAGGGGCAGGCAGTCAATTGAGACCAGCTCTTCATTGTCTCACGCAAGTGTGATTAACCCTGAACAGGTGGGTAAGATGTGGCTACATCTTCTGCCACCATTTTTCTCCCCGCTTGTTTAACTCTCATTTTACATAAAATCATGTTCTGCCCTACGTCAGACTGATGAGACTAAGAGTACCGGATGGTTCATTTCGTTCAACTTCAGAAAAGAAACAGGAAATTTTAAAGGCTCTACGATGTTCTTCTTCAGCAGACGTATTGTTTTCAAATGGCAAGCCTGTCATTTGAGTTGGGTGTGTTGCGGGATGCGTCCCGGTTGCTAAGCATGGGCCGGGTAGTGTGCATATCTTTGAAAGCCCATAACTCAAAAACAGCACATCCAATCAGCTTAGGGGGGGGGGGTTGCTCTCAGAGAGATCTAAACATATCCGAACATGCTTTCTGAGGTGTAACTTCCCCTTTATGGGACAACGTGCTTGTGAGTTTTGTGCTTTCAATTTCCTAATTCAAGTTGTTGGCAGCTGGCTGTGATCAAAACTTATCCATCAGGTCAAACAAAGGCTTCGATATTCAGAAGAGTTCACTGCAATATTTACTCTGGGAGCTTGCTCCTACCAGTCATTCCCGTTTACCAGTATGGTTAGGGTTCAATGATAAACACATATATGCATGTACAACAGGCTCGACTCAAGTAGGTGGGTTGAAGAGACTCAAACAGTACACTACAAATATTGGTTAACAGGCAGTTTAAGGCGCTTTTGGATTGTTGACATGGGTATTTCCATACTACCAGCAACTATGTAAATTTTCATCCAGAACTCACTTTATCATCACCCACCAAAGCGTATACATCCTGAAACGCCGGCTTGCATTCAAAGGATTAATTTTATTGAAATTTCCAGGTGCAATGTCACACGATAGAAGTTATAATGCCTCAAACTAAATTTAGCATGTCCATGACAGAAATCAGAAGTTTGGACTGGCCCCAGTAATTTCTCTCTGAGTTCCTGTTGCTAAGTGACAAAAGCAATGTCTAGCTTTCTTCCATTTTATGCTCTTTATCCCACCAATGCTCGCCAAAAATGAGGGTTACCCCTCCAAACGTGTTTTCAACGTTTGCGAAGTTTTGATACAATCTCAAGATATTGCAGGCATGCTCTTTGCCACTTAGCAACAAGACCTCAGAGAGAGAGAGAGAGAGAGAGAGAGAGAGAGAGAGAGGAAGTTTAAGACAGGTCAAGCAGACGGCTTCGAAGATGAATTCAAATTGTGACCTTCGTCATGAGCGTGCTAAATATAATTTGTAATGCCATAACTTCGATCACGTGACAATAAAAAGTTAGCTTAGCATCTGGAATATTAAAAAAAAATTAATTCTTTGAATGTAAACTTAAATTTTTTCAGAAAATACAAACTTTTTTGGGTCGATAAGACCAACTTCTGGGTGAAAATTTAGACGGTCATTGGCAACATCTAGATCAACTTGAAACGGAAAGCGAGATCAGAAGCCTGACCCCCTTTCCTTTTCCTGAAGGATATCAGAGGAGTCCTGAAGCAACACACTTGACAAAGGAGCATGGCTATACTTACCGCATGACGGAACACCACAATAGCCAAACTCGACATTTGAGGCTGTTGTGTAGCACCATGGAGCATCTCGAGAGCCGTTTGGATTTCTGCAGAAGTCATCGAAGCGCGACATGATTGCAAGGGAGCTGTACTCATGTCTGTGGGGTGTTTGCTTGTCCCAGGGCTGGCAGGAGAGGCCAAAGTCAGTGTGGTTTACTGTACCATTGTACCACTGACCCTGCTGGGTATAGCATTCCTTGTCTGGTATCCCTGGGACATGGTCAGAGAGAGAGAGAGAGAGAGAGAGAGAGAGAGAGAGAGAGAGAGAGAGGAGAGGAGATACAGTGTTTCCTTTATCATGGTTCGCCTGAAAAGACACTTCTACATTGAAATGAAACGATTTGGAGTCTAGTACGCCGCAGCATCGTGTGGAAAGTGCATCACGCATGTACTTCAAATATCTTTTTGGGCCCAGCTTTGTTGTTGTTTTATGAATGGAGCATATGAGGGTCCAATGTTCCTCCCATTGTTCTCTTTCAATTAACTTGATACTTACTACTATAGGGAAGGTAGCTTGGGACTTTGGTGTTTATATTGGTATGCAACCTATTAATTGTTTCATGGCTAGCTGCAGTGATTATCAGGCAGGAAGTACGTGGTCAGGTACTGATGAACAATAGGATAACATATGCAGACAAGTTGGTAGGGAAGCAAAAAGGGCAACCATCACACATACCTCAGAGAAAGCAGGCCAGGGAGTGCATCGGCCTGACAGAGAATCGAACCCTTTCAATCATCACTTCAACAGCCACATGTGCACTCATTTTCTCTCCCACAAAGGGTATCCACAGAAGAAAGAACTATCTAAGTTTGCCTGGCAGCACAAGGAGGAGAGCAGGACTTGCTATATGCCTTGGTCTGTGCAGATAATAGCACAGGCGTACCCTAACTAAACCAAGCATTGCAATCTATTCCGCTTGAGGAAGAGCTCTCAATTACTTGCCCAAACAGGGATATAACCCTCAACATTAAATGCTCAGAGCAAGGATTGTAGCTGCAGACACGAGAACAAGTTCTGCCTGTCCAGCTTTTCACACAAAGTCCACTGGTGCTTTTGCCTGCTACCCATGAATTGGCCATCATCACATTGCACATTCCACATGCTACTCAGTTCTCATTACACCTGGTCTACATGTGCAAGTCTCCTTCGCACTTTTCTACACCTCAGTGGCTCTCACTCCACCTGGTCGAGTGAGCTCACTCCATCAAACATTCCTTCACACATTCCTTGCTGTCACTCTACTTGATCTGTGCCGATCTCTACCTATCACAGATTCTTCCCTAGCACCATGTATTTTAGACTTTAGTGTCCACCAGTATGACCACTCGCTGTCTGATTATTGCTACTTCAACTGGCATGAAACCAATAGTTGAAGCTAAGTTAAAAATGGTCCCAGGGTACCTTCCCCAGTTCATAATTCTACCAATATCCTGAGTGCTCTTTGAGCAAATTATGGGATTACAATCCGTGATGCTGCAGTTTCTTAATTCATTCTTTTGGAATTGGCCAAAACTCTATGCATGCTGATGACACGAAAATCATATGGCATTATGGTGTGACTGATGGCAATCACTATTCTGACCAAATGAGCTACCTCCCAGCCTTCTCCCATCTCACAACAGGCTCTGGATAAGTTTTGTGTTCCTTACACAAGGTATCTTGCAAGCCAAGTTGCTTCCTCCATCCGTTGGAATTGTTCAGTTATTGGCATGATTTTGGAGCTATGTTGGGAAAGAGCAACGAGAGGGGTTTACTTACACACTGCAGCTTCGCAATGTCTACCACTCCAGCCAAGTGTGCACGCACATGACCCGTCCTTTGCGCGACACTGCGCTTCATTGAGGCACTGGCACTTCTCGGAGCAGCCGTACCCAAACGTTCCCTCTTCACAGGCTGGACGGCACAACCAAAAGCAAACTCAACATGTAGTACAAATATCATCAAACTCACAAAGCTCTTCTGGCTCAAGATGTTTAACTTCAGCTGGCGTTAATTGTCAACCCTCGGCCCCAATGCCTCCCCAACGCGGTAGAGGCTAGCTGTCACAGACTAGCAAAAATAGTCTGTGCTATAAGAAAGGCAATATTGATGCTTCCATCATTTGAGCCGCGTTTTCATTACTGGCATCATTGTTACCGCAGTCCTGGATGGTTGACGTAGCAAAATATTACTATCACCGACTATGTCTGAATTTTTTCACCCAGATGTTCGCTGTACCCACCCACCAAGTGGAATTTTCTTGTGGCTCAGTGACGAAAGAGGAGAAAAACGATTATTGGGTGTGAGGTCATACTGTCAATGTGTGGTTGATAGCCTGGCAGTCCTTATTGCTACCAGTGCACTTGCGCTCCTGAAATTGCTTCGTTGTAGTTTGGTCGTTGTTCGACTCACCATGCAGTTGCCTGTCCTATAGCTATGTTTGACACCTTTGGGGATGTTTCGTTTCTTGCTTCTCCCTGACCAACTGCACCCTCTTGAATAGGCTGTGTGTGTTAGTTGTTGGCATTCTCTCAGGAGCACCAGAAGGGTATTTATATCTTAAAAACTGACATTGAGAGGATCAATTTTTTCTAAAACTTCTAGGTGCCAAATGTCACATGATTAATGTTGTGACGTCACAAGCTACATTTTTCATGTCTACGAGGGAAATCAGACATTTGTATTCATTTTCGCTGCCATCTGCTTGACCTACATTTCTCTGTGAGTTTCTGTTGCTAAGGGTTACAAAGGATTTTTGAGATTGTATTCAAACTTCAGAAAAGCTGGACACAGGGTTTGGAAGGGTAACCCTCATTTTTGGTGAACTATGGTGGGATAAGGAGGATGAAATGGAAGAAAGTCGGACACACTTTTTGTCGCTTAGCAGCAGGATCTCAAAGAGAAAATGTAAGGCAGGTTGATCAGACGGCTGCGAAGGTGAATCCAAATTTGGGACTTCAATATGTACATGCTAAATACAGTTTGTGGCGTTAAACTTTGATCTTGTGACCTTTAGCACTTAGAAGTTTTGATAAAATTAATCGAATGAGCCGAAGCTTACTTATAAGCTTCCTTTGGTGGGTCAGGATAAGCGAATTTCTGGGTCAAGATTTCAACATAGTCACTGGTAGTAGCAACATCCATACCATCCAGGCTAAAGGAGTTTGACGCTTTAATGTTTTTCTTATCAGGTTCCGTGTATACCGAAAGCAAAACGAACTAGCTCACACGTTTGGTAGGAATTTAGTAGTTGGTATAATGGGTATTGCGGATCAACACAAACGTACGTTGGTCACAACGTCTGCCTCTCCAACCAGCAACTGTGGAACAGTTGCATCTGCCAGTGATGGGGTCGCACACTGCTGCGTTCTGGCATAGGCATTGTTGAGAGCAGTTGGGGCCGAATGTGGAGTTGGTGCAGGCTTCATTGCACATTTCTCCTTCAGATTCAGAGAAGAGAAAACCAAAAAAAACTCCTTCCGATTCAGAGAAGAGAAAACCAAAAAATCAATCACAGACTGTATTGTTGAGTCTATCTGCAGCTGCTGGTATCAAAAACTCTCCTCCGATTCAGAAACTCAAGATCCTGTCCTATGCCACCATTACTTTGACAACATAACTTCGAATACTTCAGTTCTTCTTTCATGGCCCTAGATATGAAGCATAGGATGTGCTGGTGTGCTCTGACACATGCTTCTGGATGAGATCAGACGGTTGCCGCTGGTGTTAGGAGTCTACCTTAGTCAATATCAACACTTGGTGTCTAGTACCTTCCCATCCAGGGAGACAGACACACTGCCCTGTCACCACGTCACATTTTATGGTGTTTGTCGAGCACCTGCATATGTGTCCACAGTTCAAACCATAGGTCCCAACCTGTCATGGCAAGAAAGAAGCAGAATTAACAGAACAGCAACAACTGCCTTCCCGATACCCTAACTGCTGTCTATAACTTCTGGCCAGTTTTTCCTGAGTCACCGATACTAACCACTCCCTGCTCACAAGGACAGTTGCAAAGTCAATTGTGCTTTAGTGTTAAGGCCGCATGCTTTTATTTCTGCATTTGCCGTCACTTTTTCCAAAAAAAGGCATGTGGCTTGTTGCTACAAAAACAAAAGAACAACCAAAGCAGATCTTTTCTTCCAATCTGGGTGTATTATCAGATTGAAAGGATGTTTACCGCTACCGTTTGAGATCCTGAAGTAGGCCTACCCTCATAAATCTTTTATTGAAAAAGAAGCCAAACTCTGAGAGTGAGTCAGGTCTATGTTCATGATCAGCCGATAAACTGGTCATTTCGATGGCAAGAGTCAAAACTTGTTGTCAAGCAACTTTGCAGAATATACTACTGGCTGATTGCTCAAAGTTTCCACTCACAATTGATGGAGGCAGCCATGTCCTGTGAGTATTGCATTTCATGCAAAGTTAGCTAGCAGTAGCACTACAATAATCAACTTTCCATGCCACGGCCGATCTGCACAATCGAGCAATAAATTAAAATCTTCCAAGCGGCCGTCAAGCAGTCTACGCCAAAACATTGCAGCTGCTGAGCATGCTTTCCAATTTAAACGACAGGTCACATCTTCCATGAATTCTCTTCGATTACATAAAACACTAGCACGTGACTGTGTCCTATTTGAACAATAGGTGCGACTGGTAAACAAGCCAGAGAAATACCCATGGTGGCCGCAAAGACTCTCAAACATTCATTTTTTCACAGCGTAAAGACAGGTCAAAATGTTGCTCCTATCCCAAAGGCGTGTTACACATGCACAACTAGTGGCATGGCGATTTGGCGCCATTAAACAACCCTCTCGATAGAAGCAAAGAAAAACCAGTGGCGTGCGCATCGAGCCACTCATCTTCACTAGCCGCGGTAATTCTCTACCAAGGATAGTTTCTCAGTTCTTTTGAAGTGATCATCATTTCCTCAGTGTGGTAAAGTACTGAACGAGCAGTAACACATCATCAAGCCAAAGTTTACAAGATGCGTGCTGCACACACGGTAGGGACCTTGACATGTACACCGATGACCAAACATCTGGAACTAAATACAGTCCCTGCTTGCGCAAGGGTGACAACAAATTCAACTGTGGCTCTTCGAAATGTTTCTCTTTCACCCAATACCAATAAAGCTGGGAGAGCGCTTTGGCCGGCTTGCGGCCCAGCTGTTGTAGTATTTCTTTGGCTTGTGATGAAAACTATTCACTTGTCAGAGGATGTCCCAGGCCTGAGCCAAGTTCTCAAGCCTCTTAACTTTACATACGTGAGGATTTCTTTGATGAGCTTAACATGTTGAACGAAGAGTGGATCTAATGCGCCCATCATGAGCAAATGAGAAAAGGCTAACGTTACCTGACATGGTGTGCCACATGTTTCTCCATGCCAACCAGGCATGCAGTCACAGCTGCCGTTCACACGGTTGCACAACGCACCATTGCGGCATAGGCATAACTCAGCACATTGGTTGCCATAGAAACCAGAGTGGCACTGCTGCGTGCAGTTGGCTCCTTGCCACCCTGGCTTGCAGGTGCAGTAGCCATCTACAGAAGAGCATTTATTTGTGTTTTGGGCAGAGCAAGTACACTCTCTCAAGCAGTACGGCCCAAACCGTCCAGTTGGGCAAGACTCGTTGCAACTGAAAACAAGCAGAAAAAGAAAATGATGAATGACACAGACAACCAGGTGAAGGCGATTTACTTCCAAATCATGGTTGAAGATTTTTTATGGTTGTGCTTACTTTGCTCCTTTGAAGCCACTTGCACAGCTGCATCTTCCTGTTACATGGCTGCATGTTGCACCGTTGAAACACTGACAAGTTCCATTACAACCAAGACCAAATGTCGAAGGTGGGCATTGATTGCGACAGGCGGAGCCGATGAATCCAGCAGAGCAGTTGCACTCTCCTGAGGATTTATCACAACTGAATGCATAAGAAAGTGCACAAGACAGAAGAAAAGAAGTGACATGTTCGAGTTAGATCTTCACTCGCAGCGGGAAGAAAAAAGCAAAGAGTTCAACTTGGAATATATTCACTTACTGCTGGTTCCATCGAGCAAAGTTGGTTTAGCTACATTGAACAGCACACTGACAAGGTAATCTGTGATGTTGAGGTTGATCGAGATGATTAATCGAGATGATTAATCGAGATGATTAATCGAAATGATTAATCGAGATGATTAATCGAGATGATTAATCGAGATGTTCGGTGTCTGACTTTCAAGGTTATAATAATCTTTTTTGAGACTTCCCCACAACTGAAGGAAACCAACAAACCTGATTGTGTGGTTTAACTGGCATTGGCATGGCAGGCAAAACTTGGGAGGACTGGATACATCGCCGCTAATGCGGTTACTGTTGTTGCTGTAATACCAGTCAGCGCAAGCTGCAAATGGTTCAAAGAATAGATAATGAAACAAATGAACTCTGGAAGGGTAGGGACGTTCTCATCAAAAGGAAAGAATATGCTTCTTCCGGTCATAAAACTAGAACTACATGAGAGAGAGAGAGAGAGAGAGAGAGAGATCCGCCTCAATCAACGGACTGCGCCCCGGCTCGTGGACCTTACGTACTCGCCTTCAGCTCTGCTCATACTGCCAAATATTTTGGCACATATCCACTCGCCGGTTTCTGTCATTCTTTTCGTCTAACGAACGCTTCGGCCAACGTCAGGTTTTATCATCATACTCGTTTTCAGCTTCATGCGGCTCCCGGACGCGGCTGGTTCTAGAAGTCCATACCGCACTTTATCCCTCAACGCACTGCACCTGCCAGGATCTCAATTTAACATCGATTTTAATAACAGCAACGACATCTTTTGTACGAACCTCACCCCTTCGGCGCTCGGCTCTTCCACGGGCCAAATCAACGGCTGAGGTGGCCCCCTGAACTTTCTGAACAAGTTGCCCTGTCGCGCGCGCCAGGTTTATCTCAGCACATCCGATGGGCCCAGCTCAGTGGCGTGGCACAGAAATCGTACCGCAAATCAGAAGCTTCCTTCTTCGGGCGAGAAGGTTGAAGTTATCGCACGGGCAGACTGAGCATGGGAAGGTTGGGACGGTTCGCTGGTTTGCAGCTCGGTTCCGAATGAAAAACTTACGGCCAGTTCCACTATGGCGAACGGCAAAGGTACTGTAAAAATGTTATTTGTCCACTGCCATCAGTACATGCAAGCTACACTTGGCATACCGTTCAAATTACACATATCTCACTCACGAGGTCGTGCCTACCTGTGGCCTTTATTACGGTGACGTTCTGGAGAGGCAGGTCAGTGACTTCACGCTATCCGCGGAGAAGGCTTGACTCTGACCAGTGGTGATATCACTGGTCTGCAAGGTTTGATTTCCTGGTCGCTCTCGAGAAGATCCTAGAGACCGGTGTTCCTTCTTCAGTAGCGATCGATGAATGAGCTTGCGGCTGGACGAGGCGAGGTAGAAATAACCCGAGCAGCAGTCTCAGCTCATCACGGCAAGCGATCAATCCAACAAAAACGCAGAGCAGGACAATGGTGTCTCAACTTTCACAGACTTTCGATGGGTGACGACAGACAGCCAAGTAGGCCCGACGTGGTATTTACTAGCGAGAAAGCCAAAACGTATCTTGAACAAAACAGTGAAAAGACCAGGCTGCTCACTTTTCACAGGTGACCAAAACGAGGAAATGCACTGAAAGTAATTGGGTGGGGCTGACTCCCACCTTGAAAACGCACTTATCCTAAATCACCCGCTGTGATGGGGGTACACGCGAGCTGGCATTTAGCTCTTCCTTTGCTGTGGGACACTGACACCAACCCAGGCCTAGGCAGAGATGAGGGAACAATCAAGTCTCGCGTGAGAGGCCCCAAAATTGAGCCCCCTTCCACGAAACTGTGGAGAAACAGACCTCTCTACCCGTGACGGCTGGGCAACCAGCCAGATCTTGTGCACACGTGATGGCTGGGCAACTAGCCAGGTCGTCTTTCCTCAAATTATCCTTCGCGAGCATGTCAGACCGTGGATGTGTGAGGGCGAGAACAGTCCGACACGACCACGCTGGAACAGCGAGGATGACCGGATGTGACTATTGGATAGCGCCAACTGTTCTAGCCTATGTTCGCCATGTCTTGGTGCACAAAGAGCCTGTGTTCGGAGAAGGAACGTCATCTACCTTGGTGATGCACAAGAAAGAAACAACGTTAAGGGTATGGCGTGAAACGATCGGGAAATAAACTCGGTACAGCATCCTTCCTTAGCCGACGGCAAGCATTCCGATTCTCACCCTTGGAACCCTGCATCCCCGGGAAAAAGCACCCTGCTACACAATGCGCTCCTCACCTGGATGACTTGGTACGCGTCATCCTCCGAAGTACTCTCCAATTAACATCATGTCGTCAGTACGGTATTGCTTGTCATGGAAAGAAAAAGCGGCTCTGGATCTCTTGCACGAAACGACGGTTAAACCTGGGAACGCATAGGTCAGGTATCGCTGAGAGGAATTCTCACGTGTTTATACCGAGGAAGGAAAAACAGGATGTGCTTAGGCAGCATAAGACGCACGCGATGAGAGTGTCGCGCGGTCAGTGGTCCATATTCGGAACCATGCAGACAGTTTTATTGGCATTCTGTCATTTTAACATCGTTCATTTCAAGTTAACGGAGACCGTTCGTATTGAATGAGAACCTTCTCGGATTTATGATGACGTAAGGCCGCTAAGTCAGCTATCACACCTTGCATTGAGCTCTCGGCCGCTTGGGCGCGAGCCATCTCTCCTTTCCATATTTCTTCGCGTGCTTTATGGACGCACCGTCAGGCTCCTCTTCCCATTCTTTGACGCCTCGAGCCTACTTTTCACAATCACACCGCACATGCACTTACTCACAATCCAGTATCCAAACTTCCTAAAGCCTTTCATTCCCTATTTTTCTCAAAATTATGAACGAGCGATCAACCCGGCCCCTCTTTGACCTCAGAATGATGAGGGTGTGGTCTGTCCAAACGTCCTTCTTCTACCTTATGTCCTTGCTCTTGCCAAGTTTTGAAGTGTGTCGTGATGCTTGTAGGGCGACACTGACCGGTGGGATAATTTGAAGGCTCCTCGATAAATATTTCCGTAGTATCAAGACAAGGTAACCCTTGTGGATAGGTGAATGTGGTTTTATCCAGTGGCAACATGAGTTCTCTCGACTTGCTCACTCGTTGGCCATATGGACAAATGCCTCAACGCGTTTGCTGGTAGTGGTTAGTGACACCCACTTGTTAACTGCCCCTGATATGCTGGACAAGGATACATCTGTTCTCAAGGCCAGCTCCTCCTCAGACTAACTTTTCCTGAGCTTCCCATCATCATAAAGAACTTCTTGTCGTCTGAGAGGAGGTAAGGGGGTGAGGTGTATTCCAAGTAGTAGTGTCCACCTAGCAACGGCCCATTGCTAGGGAGCTGCTACTCATGCCTGGTCCGGACCGACCGGTACCGGCGACGTCTTACGACGTGATCACTATGATGTCTGGCGAAAGATGTCATGCGCATCTAGTATAATAGAATTTAGTCCCTATAGTATCCTATGACGTGTATGTTATGACGTAACTGTATCCTATGACGAAGTGTCCTAACCGCCTTATCTTATGACGTAGAAAGCTATGGCGAACTATCTTTATATATATTTCTGAAGTTGTGTGTGTGTGTGTGTGTGTGTCATAATGAAAAAGAAAGGTGCTAGACGAACGGTGAGCACGACACACGAAGAAAA
>JAOWAR010229379.1:0-14240 GCA_028571005.1 Clathrina lutea | reverse complement strand
AAAGAGAATCACACAAACAACAACTTCGAACAAAAAAAACATGTACACGAGGCGCCCAAAAATGGCGGCCGTCGCCTGGATACAAGGCTTAAGGTAGTTCACAACAGCTGCGTAGCAGCAAGCGCTCTCGACCTTCGAGATGGAACAAATCGGCGCCCACAGGATGCCATGCATGTGGTGGGACATCACTGGGCATCAGCGGCTCCTTGACCTGCTGGTCCTGTACCTCCTGGCACACTGGGCAGGTCTTGACCATCTGCTCAATGTCATCATATATTCCGGACCAGTAGACGCTAGTCCGCACATGCACCTTCGTCTTCTCGATGCCTTGGTGCGCGGCATGCAGCCTGCTGAGGATCGATGGACGCAGAGGGGAGAAGTGCTGCGTTCATGTCCTGGCGCATCTGTGGCCAGCCGGTGAAGATTGTTTGCTTCAGTGCAGAAAGGACTTCGTCATCATCGCTTGAGGTATGGATTTGGGCCAGCAGCTGTGATGTGAACTGGGAACTGACCTCATGGATGACAACGTCCAGATCATTGATACCATGGGTGTCTTCCATGGACAGTCTTGATAATGCGTCTGCGATAACCATGTCTCGGCCAGGTATATACTTGATCTCTAGGTCATATGGCTGGAGGCACAACAACATGCGACGTAGCCATGGGGGAGCTGCACTGAGGTGCTTCAGATGAATAGCAGCTAGCGGCTTGTGGTCTGACTCCAGGGTGAACTTCTGACTGTACAGGTGGTAGTGGAACCGTTAAAAACCGTAGACGACGGCCAACATCTCACGTTCGATTTTCGCATACTGCGTCAATGCCTAGCTTGTGAATGTGACAGGTTTGCCAACAATGTCGCACCAAGTCCTTTCATCGACGCGTCCACTAGTAGGACGATCGGTTTTGCTGGATCGAAGTACGCCAGAACAGCTTCTTCAGTGACCACTGCCTTGACTTGTCTAAACAACTCTTCCTGGGTAGGACCCCATTCGAACTTCATGTCCTTGCTGAGCTCGTGCAACGGAACAGCAATGGTGCTCAGCCTGGGAGTGAAGAAGCCCATATAACTAGCAAGACCTAGGAATGACAGCAATTCTTGACTCGTCGTTGGTGCAGCTATCACCTGTAGCGCAGCAACTTTCTAGGGGTCAGGCTTGATGCCTTTTGAACCTCAAATGATGCCATAAAACTGCACCTCCAGCTGACCAATGCGGCTCTTGTCAGGGTTGAGTTTTAACCCACTGGTTCGGCACCGCTGTAGCAGCTGATGTAGTGTGTCGTTGTGTTGCTGGGCTGTCACGCCAAAAACGATGATTTTGTCAGCAATAGCAATCACTCCACTGAGGCCTTGGACGAGCTGGTTGATACTGGCTTAAAAGATGTCCTGCGACAGTCGAAGGTCAAATGGCTTACGTAAGAACCGGTATCATCCAAATGGGCTGTTAAAGGTGGTGGGGAAGCTGGATTCCTCATTGAGACTGACGTTCCGGTATCCATATCTTGCAACCAAGGTAGAAAAATACTTGGCACCATTCAGCCGGGACTTGATCTCTTCCAACATAGACATCACATGATACTCATGTTTGATCGCCTTGTTGAGGTCACGTGGATCAAGGCAAATTCTGAGTTTGCCGTTTGTCTTCCGCTGGTAACTAGACTGCTCACCCAGCCTGTTGGTTGCCCTTCCTTGACCTTGGCAATGAAGGCTTGCTTTTCCATCTCGTGTAACTCGTTCCGGATCTCATCTTTCATTGCGATTGGGACACGGCGTGGACTGTTGATCACAGGTTTAACGCTCCGGTCGAAGGTTATATGCTAAGTACTAGAAAGCTTGCCAATCCCGTTGAAGCATTCTGGGAATGCTTTGAGTACTGCTTCCTTGCTGTCCAGCGGTGGAGGTTTAGGTGAGACGGTGGTGACATTGATGTTCACGTGGACGAGCTGTAGCGCTCATACCAATGGCAGGCCAAAGATTGCAGGTCCATCCATGTCAGTCAAAAAATTGACTTGCTGTGGCAGTGAAGACTCCATGGAATGTTCAATCTCACATGTTCCAAAATGGGTAGTTTTGAAGCCTTCATAAGCGCGCAAACAAACATTTGCAGGCAACGGCACCTTTGGCCGCAGGCGTCCCTGCTTGTCGACATATGCTGGATACATGCTGCGAAGAAGTCGCAAAGGTAACAGATTGCCTTCAGCGCCCGTGTCAACTTTACCTTTCAAGTAGGCTTTTCCACGTGTCTCATCGAGATAGACTTCGATCTTGGCGACAATCTCATCTCGGTGTCTTGATTCGCCGTGCACCTGCGCGTGTACGCTCTCAGATGTCAGCGTATTGAAGCCTGGCTTGTCGGTCGCTGCTGTAGCGGCCTCGATGGAATGCGCGTGCAACGATTTCTTCGCCTGGCAGGCAGGCTGACGAGCTTTACTTCTCCTGACAATCTCTCGCGACGACTTTGTGGTTGACAATCGGCACATCTTCGAAAGTGGCCTGTCTTTCCGCTTGAGTGGCAGGTCTAACTGTGGGCTGGGCAATCTCTCTTCGTAGAGTGTTGCCGTCCGCATCAAGTACATGTACACCATGAGGTTTCGCGTCAACTCCATGTACTGGCTGGTCGAGGTCTGTCTTTTGGAGCACTGCAACGTGCTGTTTGGTTGTCTCGTACCTCTGTGCGATGTCGAGGGTTGTGTGAAGGGAGAGTTTATCGCCCTTCTTTAGCAGTTTGCTCTGCACTGCGGTGTGCCTGGTGCCAATGATCAGTTGCTCAACAAGACGAACGCTCAAGTCAGTCGTTGTGAATTTGCATTTGCCGTCGATGATTCGGCATCTGAAGACAAATTCATCCACAGACTCATCTGATCCCTGGCGGCATTGGTGGAAATTAAAACGCGCAAGAAATGAGTTAGCTCATGGCTCAATATGCTCTTGAAATCCATCAAGGACGACATCCAGCCGGAATTTATCTGCGTCGTCACTCCACTCCCATGATTTATACACCTATAGTCCATGACGACCAATCCACAATAACAAGTAGGTGACCTTCTCCTTCTCCGTTTTTTTTTGTTGTTTGGAGTAAGGGCCCGAAAAAAACCAATTCGCAGTACCTACGAAAATCTCAAAGCATCCGGCAGGCTGTCCGAAGACCAATTCAGCGACGGCATTGTGAATCCGGTGCACCCTGGCATTTTCTTAGTTCATGAGTTCGAAACCTTTCCTCTGAAACCATGTTATACTTGAAACTTCCCAACCCGAGGCACACACACTCACATGACACTCGTTGGTGATGTTTACTGTACGAGAGAAGTGGGAGAACTGAACATAGAGAGAGAGACGAGCAAGTTACCTCCATTTTCCAGAGTGAGGCTAGAGCAGTACGGTACGATGAGTGGGCTAAGCCTACGGACATATTTATAGCTATAGTGTCAAATGCGATGCTACGCGTGCAGGATCACTACACCAAAAAGAAAAAAAATAAATGCTGGCTGCTTGCATGCAAACACAATAAAAAGCAATAGTATAGAAGTATGAAGGCAAAAACCAAGGCGTAAATATGAAAAGCGCATGACAAAAACACGAACTAACCCTCTCACTCGCTGGCCCAGGTACTCTCTTACTCACTCATTTACAGCAAATTTACTGAAACAATTCAAAAGTCACGAGATACCAAGAATGTCCCGAAAAGGAGCATTCAAAGTGAATTTAAAAACAATACACAAGTCATTTTAATGACTTGAGCAGGAAAAGAAATAGGTGGTATATACATTATTTTTGTTCAGATGAAGCGTCTCTCCGCAATGGCTAGTGCAGGGCAGCCGACACTTCATCGGACATGCTTCCTTGACCCACGTAGGCATATCACACTTGAATGTAGAAGTGCGAAGCTTGTTCAGTAGCGTAGCCAACCCATCACACTAGAGAATGGCACACTCCATTTTGCTGCCAGGTGAGAGGCCAACTTCTTAAATGTTGTAGCTGCAGCTGGGCCGAATCCTCAAGAAGCTGAGAAGACACGTTGTGTAAAAGATGGCATTTCTAGCTCGCGTACTCTCTGAAGGTATTGCCTCCGCTTTGTTGGTTCATGGCGGCGGTAGAGAGTGGCTGTGGATAGGAGCTTCAGTTGAACGCGCTTTTGGATTGAAAATGTGGACATCAAATGATGCGCATTCTAACGGGCCGCCCCACAAGCCTCTGGCCTTCATGTCAAGTCGGGCCTCAGCGTTGCAGTTCGCTCCTGCATGAAGAAGCACCTCACCATTCAGCGGTTGTAGCTTGGGCTCAACTCGGCATCAGTGCAGACTTCGCTTAGCAACGACACCGTCAACATCTGGGCAGACATCGCTTAGCAACGATGCAGTCAAACAATGGATCTCATCACGGCAAGCAAGGATGAATCCGCCTCTGCTGCAAGACAAAGCGTGGCTGCTGCCAAAAGGCTTGCCACAGGCGCAGTGTGACGGCAGGTTGCTTGGCTCCCAGCCATAGCGAAGAGCAATAGAATTTCGGAATGCCCCTTTGTCAAGTGCAAACCCATGCTCCTTGACCGGCCGAGGGGAGAGCCACGATGATGCACCATCATCCCTTGCCAGGTCGACAGCTGAGCACAGAGATGGGGGTAGCTGCTCCCGAATTTCGAGGAAATCTGCCTGCTCATCTTTGGCCTTAGGTCACTTCGTTCGGGCAATGCAGGTGCGCTGCTCTGCCAGGTGATCGACGACATCTATGTTGTGTTTATCCAAGATCAGCTGTACGATAGGCTCGGTGACAAAGAGCGACGTCAGGTACTGCTTCTTGCTGCTGGTCGCCGGGTCTGGAATGTCAAGTCGTGCGGGAAGCCCGAGCAGAAACCGTGTGGTTGTGCCTGGTAGGCCGCGACCAGTCAGGGATGGTAAAATTTCACGCTGAATGACCTCCTCGAGCAACTTCAATGAGTTGTGTATGTCCTTCACAGTGCGTGACAGGTAGGTCCATCAGCTAACAAGCTCTTGCGTAAGGGCGCAAAACGCAAGATGCGGCTGAACAGCAGCAATTTTAGCCAGCCTAGACAGTTCGTTCCTCCATTCGTCAACCTGCACCGTGGGAGTGGGTGAAGGAGTCATCTCTAAGAGGAGTTCCAAGGTTCTGCACACCACTTGTACTGATGTTCACTCCGCTCCCCTCAAATACATCAATCACCTGAGAAAAACTCTCAGGTTTCACCAAGAGCCACGATGGTTTTGGCTTTCACATAGTAGCCGAACAACGGGCCGTACTTCAATAGTGCATCCCACCATCTTCGCAATGCAAGCAGCCTGTCACCACTGGCGGCGGCGTCAGCAATCCAAACTTGAGTTGCCTGGTCTGAGGCCAACCTATCGATGAGGGGCTGCACCACCATGGCAAACATGGCCATAGCAAGCGGATCACCCTGCATTGTGCCCTCGCGCGAGTAGAGGACTTGGTCACCTACGAAAAGAGGAGCATTTCCCCTGTAGATGTTTATGATGAAACGTCCCCGTGAAGGGCAAAGAGTAGGGATGCTCAACAATGCAAGTTGCCTGTTCAAATGGTTGAATTCAATTGATGGGTCCCCCAGCATAACTGCCTCGGAATCAGGGTTGAAAAACATTCCAGCTAGAGCATGGGTAGCTGCTTCTGAGCCTGTTGGCTGACTTGCGCACATTTGAAGTGGGCCAGCTGCGGATTTTGTCCGAATACACTGACCAGGGCCTTGCCGATTATTTGCCTCACTGTCTCGCATACTCCAATAGGGCGGACCCCAGGCCTTTTGTCCAGTAGAATTAGACGACACCCGACAAGTGCATGTAACGGCGCCGGCTCCATGTAACAGTCCATGTAACGGTCCACATAGCGGCACCGGGTCCATGTAATGGCGCAAGTAACGACACTGGGTCTACGTATTGCGTACAGATTTCCACGCTGCCAATCTGCGTTTTTGGCATCTTTTGTGGTCTTTTGCCTTCGACTGGTTCTGTGCCTTCTGAAGCAGGAGCAGGGGCATGGTCATCGCTGCAGTCAGAGTGAACGGCTCCATGGCTGTACCATCACTATACTCTTGAAAGAGCCTCACCATTTCCATTCAATAGGGCATGGGCGAACTCTTCTTGTAGTGTTGTGGTCGCCATTTTATCTCCCTGGCGACACGCTTTGATCGCCATCTTTTTCCAGTCTTTCAGACATGCGGGAGCTCTTTCTCTCTCTCTTTCTGCTTCCATGTCTTGCTCTTCTGACTGGTTGGTTGAAGCGTTATCAAATGTCAGAGAACTGAGTAATTGACCGGTCGCATGTGCGTGGTGAGTGCTGTTGGGTCAATTGCAGCAGAGCGTATGAACTTTACATCGGCAACGAGGATGGCTACTGGCATTGACCAACCTTCTGTTGGTACTTTGCCTCCGTTTAAACTGGAACCGAAGGATACTGCTGGCCCACGATGGGAAAGGTGGTTGACATGGTTTGAAAATTACCTAATCGCTGCGATAATGACCAATGCAGAACGTCACCGAGCCCTCTTACTCCATGTAACAGGGGATGACGTGTTTAATTTTTCGTTGGCGATGTCGGATCTTCAGACCTTCGCCCATATGAAGACAAAGCTCGGTGATCATTTCACACCACAGTTAAACCGAGAATATGAGGTTTCAGGTCAGCAAGGCAGGAAATCGGGGAGACGGTTGACACGTTTGTTGCTCGACTTCGCACATTGTCGAAACACTGTGAATTCACGGACGTCGACGCTGAGGTGAAGTCTCAGCTGGTCTAGACTGGCACGCTTGAGAAGGTGTGAGAGAAGGCTTTCATGGACATACATCGAACTGGAAAACTTGTTGAAGTACGCACGTTCACTGGAGGCGATGCGAAACCAGATTCAGGCGATGAGTGGATCGCCCGGAGCTGAAAAGCTGAGCACTTTCGGCGATCGTCGTCGTTTGTCTGACTCATGTCTCAACTGCAGGAAGACAGGCCATCGCGCGCGTGACGCAGTGTGTCCGGCAAAAGGGAAGAACTGCCAGAACTGCCAGAAGGTGGGACATTTTGCTGTCAAGTGTCGCTCAGCGAGGAAAGGCGGAAAACAGGAGCAGAGGCCAAGCAAGCAATCTAATACGAATGCTATCACTGGTGACACCAGCCGTGACAAAGTGGGTGAATTTTTGTTCACTGTCAATGCGAAACAGTGTCGCAGTAGTGGACTTACCAGTCTTTTTATTGGTGGTGTACACCTGGACAAAGTGTTGATCGACTCTGGAGCTTCATGCAACATCATTGCAGTGCCAGCGTGGAACTTTTTGAAGCGGCAGAATGTCCAGTGTCTGCAACAGACAAAAGCTACATGCAAGTTGTTTGGATACAACAGTGACACCCGCTCACCATGAGGGGCACATTCGTATGCTATGTGTCGTCGCCTCAGACAAAGTGGAGCTGTTAAGCGGAGTTTGTGGTTGTGAAAGGCTCAGGCCGAAACTTGCTGAGTAAGAGCACTGCAGAAGATTTGGATTTGCTGCGTGTTGGACCTGTGGTGTTCGTCAACAACACATGGTCATTGACCAAGAATTCAGAAGCCAGTTTCTGGAGCTTTTCACAGGCACTGGGTGTCTGAAGGACTATGAGCTGAACCTGCACATCGACCAGTCTGTCACACAGGTGGTGCAGCCTGTTCGTCGTATACTGTTTCATCTGCGCAAGAAGGCGGATGAATGAGAAGCTGGACGAACTTCTGGACGGCGACATCATTCAAGAAGTGCCGAATGCGCCGACTTCCTGGCTTTCACCTCTCGTCGTGGTGCCGAAAAAGAGCAGCGAGGTGCATATATGTGTGGACATGCGGCAAGGCAATGACGCGATTCGGCAGGAGAGTTGTCCCACACCCTCAATCGAAGAGCTTCTTCATGATTTGAATGTCTGCAAGGCATTCAGCAAGCTGGACCTGAAGTGGGGTTTCCACCAGATACACCTTGCAGAGGAGAGTCGCAGTATTACGACTTTCGCGACACACCAAGGGTTATATCGGTACAAACGGCTCATGTTCGGTTTGTCTTCGGCCCCAGAGCACTGCCAGAAGATCATTCGCGACGTTATCAAGCATATGAAGGGGTAGTGAACATCGCTGACGATATTGTGGTCCATGGCCGGACGGATGAGTAGAATGACTGGCGCCTCTTCAAAGTCCTGAGATGTCTGCAAGTGGCTGGTCTCACACTCAACCCCAGCAAATGCCGGTTTCGTCTAGGAGAATTGGAGTTTAACGGACGCAGGCTTACGTCTGATGGGGTACGTCCCAGCGACAAGAAGATCGCTGCCGTGCAGAGAGCTACACCACCAACAACAGCAGGCGAAGTTCGATCATTCCTTGGCTTGGTGCAGTATTGTGCGCAGTTTGTCCCAGATCTGGTTACCGCTGCAAAGCCTATCCAACACCTCACCAGGAAGAACATCACGTTTGTCTGGGACAAGAGCCAAGAGGAAGCTTTCAGGAAACTGAAGGGGTGCATCACAAACACTGGCGTACTTTGATCCAGCATTCAAGACACGCATTATTGCTGACGCATCACCGTATGGGCTCGGTACAGTGCTCACACAGCGTCACGGAGCGGAGTGGAGAGTCGTGTCGTATGCACCGCGCAGTTTGACTGATGTCAAGCGTCGGTACAGACAGAGCGTGAAGCTCTGGCCTTAGTGTGGGCATGCGAAAGGTTCAATATCTACGTCTAAGGAGCGTGTTTCGATTTGGTCACAGATCACAAGCCCCTCATTTCTTATCTACACGCAGACGTCTAGGCCGTCAGCTCGAGTCGAGCGGTGGGTTGTATGACTGCAGCCTTACGACTTCAAGGTTGTGTACGAGCCTGTTGCCATGAACATTGCCGATTCGTCGTCCAGACTGCAGAGGAAGCATTCGTCGAGTTTCGGTATAGACATGGCATGTACTATTGTGGAAGAGTCGGTACCTGTCAGTGTGACAGCGAAGGAAATCGAGATCGCATCAGCCGCCGACGGGGAATTGACAGCCGTCCGACCCTGTGTGACCCCGGGCAACTGGTCATCATGCCCATCGTCATTCTCGCTCGTTCGCAACAAGTTGTGTGTCTACGGCAAGATTCTGCTGCGTGGAGACAGGATCGTCGTTCCTTACGTGTTGCGTGAGCAGGTTATCGGGCTTGCGCACGACGAGCACCAGGGAATCGTGAAAACAAAGGCACGTTTACGTACGAAAATGTGGGGGCCCAAGATGGACTCCGATGCTGAGAGACTGTGCAGACAATGCCATAGTTGCCAGATTGTAGCATCGACCGAGAGACCGCCACCAATGTGCCGTACCCGTTTGCCGACAGCTCCTTGGCAGTACTGTGCAGCCGACTTATGCGGACCGTAGACAGGTGGGGAGCATTTGTTTGTTGTCGTCGATTACTACACGAGATGGTTCGAAGTCATCGAGATGCGCGCTACTACGTCAGCGAAAGCCATCGCTGCTCTACGGCCCATGTTTGCCAGATGGGGAGTCCCGAAGTCACGCACCAACAACGAACCTCAGTGTGCTTTAGTGGAGTTCAAGGCTTTCCTAGCTGAGGTGGGCACAGATCACCGGTTGGTCACGCCGTACTAGCTTCAGGCGAATGGTGAGGTGGAGAGACAAAACAGGACCTTGCTGAAAGCATTGCGTATTGCGCATTCTGAGGGAACTCCCTGGCGCAAGGAACTACTTCGGTTTCTGACTGCGTACTGCTCTGCTCCTCCCTCTACAACGGGCAAGACTCCTTTTGAGATTATGTGCGGTCGCCCGATGCTTAGCAAGTTGCCGCAGCTGTCTGAAGAGTCTCTTGCAGATGAGGAAATCCGCGATTGTGGCTGAGCAGAGAAGCTGAAAGGAAAGGCCTATGCAGATGTGACACGCAATGCACGTCCGTCGATGATTGTCCCTGGTGATGAAGTCCTAGTACGTGAACAGAATCCGCAGCACAAGCTATCGCCAGCCTACTCACCCAAATCTGCTGTGGTGCAGTCTAAGTCTGGAGAAGAAGTAGTCATCGAGCGAGCAGATGGTCTTACTGTTCGTCGTCATTCGTCGCACGTTAAGCCGTTTGAAGGAGAAGATACACATGTCAACCAGAAGGCTGTTGTTGCCATTGGGGTAGAAGCAGAGAGTCTAGAACGTCCACGGAGGACAAGGCGGTCTCCGAAGCACTTGGATGATTATGTTACCTGATTTTGTTTTTTTCTGTGTTTTGTGTGGCTGAGTCTGAGGGAAGGAGAGATGTAGTGTTGCAGTGTTAAACTACATATATGGGTAGTATGGGCGGTACGCCTGGTAGTGCGAGAGGGTGGCCACTCTGCCACCCCTTCTTAGACACACAAACCATCCAGCTCTTCAGTCAACACCAACACAACTTGCCAGATCTAAAACACTTGACAAAACTCGAAATGTTGGCCAGAGGCAATAACGGACTACCTGCATTTTCTACCTATATTTACGGCTGGCTGCCTAACCAGCCGATCGGAAAAAAAACCCACAGTTTGCAGGGAAAAAAACCAAACAAAATAAAACTGGCCAACTGATAGACTTCCTAAATATGCCTGGGTTGGGTGGGAAACACAACCTTGCAAAACTGTCTAGACGGCCGCGAATGGTCTCTGCCTGCCCATGTGGCGGCATATATCCGCCACATTGGCTGACGTCACATTCAGGTGGCAGTCACATGACAGTCAGTCCGCTTGAGGGACCGTGGTTCTTCACTCTTTGGCAGCCATGAAGAACCTCCAAGTCCCTCAAGCTCCCTTCAGCCACAGCAAAACACTTAAAGTACATATATGGGTAGTGTGGGCGGTACGCCTGGTAGTGCGGCCCCAAAATCATATTTCAGTGAAGGCTGCGCGACACCTCCACGAGGTTCTCCAGAGTCTCTTCCACATATCCTTCCATGCTCTCAATCCGCTTCCATCCACCGTGCCGCTGTGCAAGCCGGACAGGCATACCCGTCGTTTTCAACGCTGACAAGGCACCGCCAGATCGTAGGCTGTGCAGGCAGTAGTGCTCGGCATCCAAGCCCACCGCCGAAAGCATCTCCTTCAGGCGTTCCCACGCACAGGAATATGTCATGTGTCCTCGAATGTAGCGGATCCGCTGGCTCTCAGTGACCTTACCAAAGAGGTTGGCCCCTTCGCGATGATCACCTTCCTTCACAAAACGCCTCAACCAAGCTCCTACACACGTCTCGCGTCCTGTTTCCGACAGCGGTATCATGTGCCCCTCTCGGAATTGGTCATTCTTCCGTCCTAGGCTAGTTCAAGTATTTTTCGAGCACTGCTATTATGTAATGTCTTCTTTTTTCTCGCTTTGTTTCTTAAGACCTTTGTTCTTAACCTTATGAAACTTCATAATGTTACGGAAGAAAAGCTATTTATCTTCATCAAAACCCCTTGTAGATATTATGTTAATTTGTCTTTCCAGGTTTTTGATGTGCCCCCTCTAGCTTCAGGGAAGCTCCTCCAATGGGAATGAAAAGACTGACATGATTCATGGACGCTTTTAAAAAATGACAGGACATGGCAATGATTGGTGCCCGGGCATATTAACAGCTTTTACGAGACAAACTCGTCGTGATTTGGCGCTTCAACAGAACATACTAGTGTTAGGCTATCGACGACACACCCAGAAATAAACAGGCCAAACCTTGGGCAAAGGACAGGACAGTTGACAATATTGAAGGTTATCAGTTAGAACGCAAGATGGACAGTTTAGCGGTGAGGAGAGTAAATCCCGGAAGAAGAGGAGGATAAGTTAAAACGACAACGTACATAATTTATAATTGGAGATAATGAAAAAGGTGTTGAAATAAGCTGCCCAACTTACTCCAAGTTTGCCCTGCCCCGGTCATGCATTGTGGAATAGGAGGTTAGAACGTGAGTCAGTGGAGTCACCGTCATCTCCCATGTGCATATCTTTTCCCTTTTTTGTCTAATGTTCAACTATCTCAATTCTTAGTAAGCCTACGCTTAAAAAACGGGCTTCAAACACTGCACAGTTCTAGTGTCATCTTTCACCGACCCATCTTGCCTTCTCCTTGTGGCAAATGCGGGAACCCACCCGCAGGTGGACCTTGCCTTAGGTCACTCATAAATAAACGAGTGCCGTGTGGTGCTGAGTTTATCACAAGGTAGAGAAGCTTCATGTAAGCAGGTATGTATGCAAACGGTGCTCACCTGAGATATTAACGACACTTCGAATCCCAAAGGTTCGACGTACGTCAATCAAGGAGCCAGACCAGTTTCAAAAACAGCCTAGATTTTTCCTTCACTTGAAGTCACTTGCTTGATCACGAGAAGTTTACCTTTACTCTCGCCTTCGCTGATTTCCCAAAGGACACTGCAAATCAAAATTCAAAACAAACCCTTGAGCTTTTGAGTCGTCCTCCACCTCACCATCTACCAGCTTCTCTCCCTCAGTGCTGACCAGATTCGACGATCATGACGCCCGTTTCTCCGAAGTTGATTGCATGGAGCCTTTGCCGTCGCTCTTTTCAATCCCAGGTTATAGGCCTCGAATCAGTAATTTACTTCCGGCGCTGAAGCGGATGTGGTCCTTAGCACAGGCAGCCTGTTGCTGCTCCCTGGACCAATATTGTCCGCAACGAATGCTGTCTTCCTTCGGCTAAGCCTTAAACTGCGCTTCAAGCTCCTCGCGACCAGCCAGGTCGTGATCAACATCCGTCCAGAGGACATTCGTCCCCTGGAAAACAGAAGCACGGCACCAGAGCTCACACGTTAAACAGCCTTAGGGGAGTGTAGCAAGAGAGCCTGAAGTATTCATTTATGACGCTTTGCTCGTTTAGCTGCGGAAAACCTTCTGGGGTATGAATGCACAAAAGGGCAGGCTCATCAAGAAAGAGTCACAAAGCACTGAGTGGTACTAACTTAAGCAGGCGACAGAAAGCGATGCAAGGTTCGCCATCGACGGAGATGCCAATCCAACCTGGTACGTCGAGGATGGGTGAATACGGCTCGATCTCACCGCTTCCTCGTCAAGATCAGACAGACGCAATCTCTCCTCGAAATAGCTGAACGTTACTTCATAATAGGGTGTTCCAGACAAAATCAACTATGGATGCACACAGCTCCCTCTGGAAAAATGCACGGCGACGTTTAGTCAAACGTTGCCTGGCGGGTGAGATTGCATAGGACGAAAGGGCCCGATTTGCTGTTTATGACAAACATCAATGATCAGTGAAGCGGACGCTGTCCGTCACACCCTTTTCATAAGAACACAGGAGGGTGAACATGCCCAATTTACTGGGCTA
Source organism: Clathrina lutea (assembly GCA_028571005.1). Taxonomy (NCBI): domain Eukaryota; kingdom Metazoa; phylum Porifera; class Calcarea; order Clathrinida; family Clathrinidae; genus Clathrina; species Clathrina lutea. Next base: position 956 of record JAOWAR010229379.1, on the reverse strand, counting down.
ACCTGAGATGCTCGTCTAGGCAAGAGTTGCCACTGACAGTCCCAAGAAAGAGGCGACCGTTCCCTGGGCCACACAGCCTGAGTCCTTCAGGTATCTCTTCTTGTACCGTGTCCCCGGTGCTCACTTCGAGTTCAGAGAGCAAGCGCCTCGGTGAACAGCACCAGCGACAAATAGGATCTGCCTGCAGCTGAGGGCACAGAACAAGTATAAAGGATTCTTTGTCTCCGGATCTTCGCGCCGGCACCCTCAACTGTAGGGACACGAAGACCAAGGGCGGCATGTCTGTGCATATTGATACGTGTACGGAAGGTAGTTTTGTCACAAAACACTGCGGATATCGACTGATTAAGAAGGTGGCTTTGTTTCAGCCGCCAACTATGGGGTTGCCCTAGACCTTTCGCGTGCTCACAATATCAATTTTCAATACGTGGCCATGATCAGCCTAACATCCCTTATTCTCCAAATGTAGTGTCAGGCTTGAATTTTGCGTAGGCGATGAATGAGCGGCGAAGCATGATGGGTACCGCAGACAGACGGAGCCGCGACGGAAGCTCGGTGCCATAGACGCAGCGAGCCACCGAAATGTCCTGATGAGTGGATGCTGGGGGCGAAGGAAGAAGGCACTGAGCCGAGGAACGAGCGTGAAGGAGGGAGTTGGGTGAGCGCCAGGACACCCGGCCCAAAGGCTGCACGGAGCGAGGGAGTCGCGCCATCGACAATCCTCAGCTGGGTACTAGTGGTGTACATGTAAAGAACCAGGTCAGAGTGGTGACGTCACGATGAGACGCCGTTAAAAGGGTTGCAGGCGGCCGGCCTTGGGAACACATGAATTGGCGTGGCACAATCGACTGCCTCAGCTTTTAAGGCCCACACACTTCGTGCGCAAAAAAACAGTCGTCTTAAAAATTGCACAGGCGGCAAGTTGAAGGCTTGCAGTTTCAAACGGTGTGTCTTTC